>APFE030704025.1:44997-95556 GCA_000404065.3 Pinus taeda | reverse complement strand
AGTGCTGAATTTAAACTCCAGAAAATAAAAGTTAGCAGGAAGGACAAGATGATCTCATATGCCAAAAGTTATCAAAAAGATGAAAAATTGCCCGGGTTGCCTAAGAGAACCTGTAGAAAAGCACTGATTCGTTTACAGATCTAAGAAAACAAAGGTGAAGATATGAACAACAGAAACATAAAACAACATATTATGTACAAGCTAATGATAAAAACAAAAACATAATGAAACTAAATAAACACTTTACAAGGATTCAGCGTGCAGGGGCCCTCTGCCACTTTAGCCAATCAAATAATCACACGGCTATCTTCAGAAAAAGTCTTCTCATGTATTAAAACAACAACATATAAAACATTGGGGTGATAAGATAACCAGTAGCGCGAAATTACATAAACAGTTCAGAATTCACATGCATCAAAAGTCTCTCTACAGCGTTCAACGACGCGTTATTTATAATGCAAAAATACTACAGCTAACTAACAACTTCTACGCTATTAACTGCGTTGCCATAGACACGTAGATCTCTTCAGCCGAGATCTAGTGTAACTGTCATCATGTTTCTTAAATCTTTGGAGTGGTTGGCTGTTAGATTCACGTTTTAGGAACGATCTCCAGGTGTGCTGGTGCCTTCGTGAGCTAAGAACTATGCCACGTAGCATTCACATGCCCAAAACAGTGACGTGCCACCGTTGAACTCTTTGGCTGGCCTTGTCTTTGACTTTGGTTGACCACGGCCTCTCATGGATGATTTGGCCGATTTGAAGGGACACGTTCCATGTACCTGCCATCTAGAGCTTGCCCATGTAGCTTGTTTCTTCAGAGGACACCTGGAGCACAACTTTTAACAAAATAGCTGTGGAATCCTGTGCTGGTTGCGGAAACCTGTGCTGGCTGCGGAAACTGACAAGTTTCCGCAGTTGCATGAACAAAAAAACTAAACCAAACAACAATCATCAGTATAGTCAGAAAACCATATAAACAGTCCTTTTTAAACTATAATGCAATGATTTAACGACTGGATGAATGGAGTGAGTGGAGAATGAGGGCTAAGAGGGTGTATAGGAAGGTGCAAGGTTGAGGCTCAATACCTTTCCAAGAAATTTTTCTTGTTGGTCAATGGTTGGGTTAAATCTGCTTGGTTTTCCATTAGGGAAAGTTGAAGGTTAAGGGGAATGTCTTCACCTACTTGATTGTATGCCATCAACTAAATTACATCTTGAGATATATGTATATGCATACAAAAGAAAAGGAAGAAAGAAAGAAAGAAAGAAGTATCCCAAGGGTAGGTTGTTACAAGTGTTATTAGGGGCAACGGAAAAGTCCTATCCTGGTCACTCAAACTCATCTCAGGGACAAATGTCCTAAGCTACAAACCTTTGTGGTAAAGGAAAACTGCTCAGATTCATAACAATTCCATTAAAACTAGGGGAGAGAGACCCACACAATCTTATAAAATTGACTTAATCAAATTTGAATGAGAAAGTTGCAATCATCAATAATAGAGATCAATACACAAAATAGAGAGGAAAGATGTAGACCAGGTTCCCAACCTTCATTCGTTATCCATGCCTTTTGATGATTACAAGTAAAACAAAGATTGAATATGAAAGACAAAGATCAACTCTTTGCAAATCCAACCCCAACGCAGTCTGTTTTCCCTGTGTAAGTAAGTTCTCTAGATAATGATGGATAAAGACAAATCCATAATAGGGAGCCTGCCTGAGGGTGGTTGATCACCTTGTGTTTATGTTTACAATATACGAGTCATTGAATGGAATTAGTCATAGAAACTTATCGAATTCAATTTTTTTGATATCCAATTAAAGTCTTATTCAATCTGACATACATTTTGTTTGTTGATATTCAGCAGTTTAGACTCTTAACAGACCTCTGCTATGAGTTTTATATTGCATTTATAGACATAGATAAATGAAATCTAATTATTTTAATGTCCACTAACGACCAAAACAGTAGGTCAATAGACAATAAAGATGTACACGGTGAATCTAATGGTGATGAACTAAATGAAGTAGATGTTGACGACACTCCCTTGTCTCAAATAAATAAAACACCAAGGAATTCAGGCAAATCACACTGTACAGATATTAACATAGAATCTTCCAAAGAATTTGGGCAAGTCTGTATTAGAAACGATAATTGTCACTCCAAAATCACTACAACCTAAATTTGGGTCAGTAGGCATAGATGACAATGTTATGGAAATGGCAGCGTTGCATTGGACTAGAGCATTAGCATTATTCAACAGCAGTAGAAATGTTATGACACCAGCACTGGCCAATACTATATTAGCATGAGTCGTTACACAGTCTGGCATCTGCATTTGTATTGACAGAGTTGTTATCTGTGCAGAGAAGGCCCAAGTTGTTACTATTCAAAGGAAATCCTGCATTAGTTTTCAGACCTATGTGGAATGTTACATAGATACTAATGAGTACTTACAAAATGCCATTAATAATCCTGAGGTAGAAGAATGCATAGTTATGAGTTATGATGAGCTACATAATCTTTCAAATAAGCGAATCTAGAATGGTTGCAAAATTCAAACTGTAACATGTGTTACTTAATTTTCACACTAAGAATGGGGCAGTTACAAGAATAATGAATTCAAAGTGTACAAACCTGGGCATATTGCCAAGGAATCAACAACACAAGCCAGAAGATACCAGAGATATGCATTATTTTTTCAAATTAGACTTTCTTTCCAAGAACTGTATGCATTAAGATTATGCATTGGAATTCCAAAGTAGAGAATTTGAAATATATCAAATTAATTAGGGAATAATAAGATAAATACTATCCATATAATTGATTAAGAGTTTGAGGGTTAAGCAAATACGTCAAAAGAAACCATGCAACATTAAGAAAAGTGAAGTTAACAATAATGAGAGTTGTTCCAGACAGTACAATGATAGAAATGGAATATCATGGATCTAGTAGTGAAAATCCATCAAGGTGACACTTGAGAGCACACAAATATGTATATATCACTTGAGAATAAAAATCCATGATAGTATTGATAATGAGTAGTACAATGTACCGATTCAAAGAGCAGAGTACACCAAATAAAAACCCTAGGTTTGGACAATAAGATACACAATGCTGACTTGAGAGATGTGATCCAAGAGCAAGGAAATCACCTGTATACAAAGCAACTCAAGGAGAATCAAGATCTAGGCAGAAAACTCATGTGAGACCTAGAAAATTGGTACATTAAGGTGGTCATGGAGATTTGTAATATCCATTGAGTGATCTTACTAGAATAGAATAACAATGAATGGAAGGAAAATGCCAAGGAGCAAGAAAACGAATCAACGATGGTCTTTCAAATATCAGAAATTATGAACATGCCTTGGATTAGACATGTGGAAATTGAAGCTCCGGTGTTAAAGAATGTTTTCCAGACAAAAATTAATGGGGCAACATGAGAGTTGGTGGAGACAATCCTGGAAGATATCACTTTGTTGAGCGCAGAACTAAGCTTAAGAAGACCTGTCCTAAATCTCAACCTGACAAAGATTCAAAACCTGATTGATGTTATGATTGAGTTGATAAATGCTAACTATTTTTATCAATAGTTGTTTGATGTTGGTTGTAAAGACAGGGACATAACTGAATCAAACTCTTTGAAGGAATATTTTATGTTAATTCTTATTTCTATCTTGCATTGTATTCTTTTCTTATCAATGTTTGAAAGGATTGCTCATGTGGATAAGACACCATTGTTGGCCATGAAAAGATAAAACACTAAACCAAGAATGCCAAAAACCGCTTCATTATGCTACTATTTCTAAGGCGGAGGACAATGGTCCTTCTTTAAAGGAAAACAATTCTTATGCCTCATAGTTTATGCCCCTCACAGTGATATGAAAGAAGAGAAAACATATTGGTGCATGCAAAGCAAGCTTTCCTCAGCTTGCAAATGATTAAAACTCTTTCAAAGACCCATTCAATTGTGTCATATTGTTGGGAAATCATAGTTTTATGATAGTTGGAAACAAATGCTGATTTGAGGAACCTTCCAAGGATTTGGGATTTTAAGTCAATAAAAGACCAGTGAAAATATTAGAATACACTCTTACCCTTATTCTAGTGTTGAAAAAAAATGCCATGAAAAATAATGTGTCTTTAGTTTTGGATAAAAGGACCCTCAACTTTCTTCGCAACTTTTGTGGTCACTGGCCACTTGTGAAAGGAGTAGGCATCTTTAGAGATGTGGTGCCATTTGGAAGGGAAGTACTAATAGCAGCAAGGCAAAGGAAATTATTCCATTCATTTAATTATTCCTCATTTGTCTGGTTATATTGTGAGTTGTAGTATATATCATGAAATTGTTTTAGTACTAGTAAACAATGATTAAATATATAATAAATTTGAACCTTTTGGCATTTAGAGGACTTTTATCTCAATTTACAAAAAAATAAAGTATGAAAATCATGTTGGAAACAGCTTCTGAAGTTTTGAGTCTTTTATTTTCAAGATTAACTAAATGGGTTTCGAAGATGAAAAAACCATCAAATTGGAAGAGTGAGACTTTTATATTCACTAAGGTTTTAAAGAAATTATATGCATAAAACTTATACTAGCACCTTCTAGTGGAATTGATAGTGCACTAATCCATTGCTTGCCATTATTTTGGTTTTGGTACCACCTTATAACATATCCGGGTTCAAATGCTATTTTCCATCACGGACAATTGAATATCTTCAACTCTAATTGTTATTGAGGGGTTCCACAAAGATGTCACATGAGAATTTATGGTGCCCATTTTAACATAGATAGCTACCTATGTTAAGATCCTATTTCCATGTTATTTGTTTATGAACATTATGTAATATTGATGCAATTGGTTGACACATAAAACTACTTCTATGAATCAGTTGATAGATTTGATATTAATGATAGAAATAGTTGATGTATGGACTACATGTATGACTCACTTAGTAATGGACTATCTAGTACGTAACTTATCAAAATTATTGTGGTTCATATATATAGCTCAAGTGGGTATGCTTTATTTAAATGAATGACTTAGCGAGAATTCCTAGATTGACACATGGATACTAGACTTAGTAATGTGATGATTATATGTTCTGTTGTTATATAAATGCATGAATAAGAACTAACCCGCAGGGGAAAAGAACTATGTGATAGCCAAGAAGGAAGGATGAGACATCTCATGAGGAAGGTATAATGTACATTATTTTACTTCATTTGGTATCCACTTGATATACACTCTTATGACACAAGAAAAATGTAAATGACAGGTGACAAGACGACCTGACTGGATTATTCGATGACAAGTCCAACTAGCTCTGTAGTGTGGTCTGTATTAGGGTATTGACCCTAGTTCTGCAGGAGGGGTGGAGGCATTTCCCACCATGTATCCTCCGAAACCTGGAATTGTGGGAGGGCAGTGGTGGATGCACTCCCATAGACGTGTGATGACGATTGCCAGTTGCCTACTGGGAAGTTAGGTCGATGTATTCGACACTCCCACCATGTCGGTTTTATCAGTGGTTAGTATGGCCGTTGCCACTGATAAAGCAGCAGAGGACGGATAGGGTGGGAACGGAAGTAGGCCAAGGTGGATAGGAGGATATAGATCAGTTGGAGACTCTTGATGGGAAGAAATGTCATTGTCGGACTTATCCGATTTCATTGCTATAACTCTCTCCGGTTGCTATGCTTTCAAACTCCTTGCATCTTTTCATTCTAACTTCAGGACAAAGTTTTCTGAAGGAGGGGTGTATGTAATGCCCCAGTTAAATCTTATCCTACAAATTTTGTTAATGTTTACATTATCTGAAAATATTGAGAAATATAGGTCTAATATAAAATTCATGATTTCCATTATTCAAATTCCCCACTTACCTTCTCAAATTGAATATTGGGTAGGATATGGTCTCCTTCCATTATTTCAAAATGTATGTATTCATTTCACATTACCCAATGTACCCTCACATTTATTAAGGAGAAGACATGGTCCTCTCCATGTAATTACATTTCACATTCCCCAATGTACCCTCACATTTACTTGGGAGAAGACATAGTCCTCTCCATCTTATTATCAATATATATATTCATTTTACATTTCCCAATGTACCCTCACATTTTCTAGGGATAAGACATAGTCCTCTCCATCTTATATATATCCATTTTACATTTCCCAATGTACCCTCACATTTACTAAGGAGAAGACATGGTCCTCTCCATGTAATTACATCTCACATTTCCAAATGTACTCCTAGCTTACTTGGGAGAAGAGAAGTCAACTATAAGGATGGGTGAGAAGTTAATGACATTAATGAGAGGTGGTTGAGATGGAGAAGGGAAGGAGGGTATAAAAGGGGAAGGGGGAAGGGAGAAAGGGGAGGTTTTTTTTTAGGTATTTCTTATGATGGTGGGGTTGGTTGTGATTGTTGGGACTTGTTGTGTTTTGGAGACCTTAGGAACCTGTGGAGGTTTCTTGGGTTGTTGAGAGGAGGGAAGTATTTTTATCTTGGTCTGGATCTTTCATTGGCACACACACACTACATCTGGTTGGACTTGGGCTCGGAGGGCTAGGGAACTTGTGAAGGTTTCCTGGGCTAGGGATTATTTCCTAGTTGGCTGGGAGGTAATTTTGGTTGGGTCCATCAAGAGGAGCGTTCGGCAGGAGCAGTAGGACAAAGGTATCTCCATCAACCACCGGCACAGGTATTCCTCCATAGTCTACTTTGGTAAAGTTAATTAGAATGAAGTATTCACCTTAATTTGTGTTGATTATAATGTAAATGAAAAAATTTTATTTGTGTAAACGCAGTGTAAGTAGGTAGATTATCACCTCTTATCGTATTTGATTTCAAAAGAATCTAGATTTGTTAGTAGACCCTAGGGTAGGAACCTTACAGTTTAAGATCTGATTTTATTACATTCACTCCATTACATCATGACATCAAAGGAAGGACACATTGTATGTTGCACATATAGTGTTGATACCTCTTAAGTTTGTACGAACCCCAGGTTGATAATTAAATTTGGTAGCCTTGGGAGTTGCAGCATTCTTGTTTCAATACCGAGACTCATCACTTTTTGGCGCCGCTACCAAGGAGGTGTCAAAGTATGCATTGTTTTTTTCCCTAGATGATTCATTTATTTTACTCTCTGCATAAACAAAAAAAATGTGTTAGGCATATTTCATTTCAAAAAAGGAAAATTTCATTGCCTTAGTGTTTTCAAGTCAATCATTAAAAAAAAAATCTCCAACACCAAACCCCCCATTTGATCACGTGGTGCAGTAAGAAACACATCACCATTCATTTTTGCAGGTAGAAGAAGAAGAGGCTATAGAGAAGGTAGAAGAAATGGATGGATATGATGACAATGAATAAGATCCTCTTGGATTTCTCATTCAAGATAGTAATGCCAGTGTGCATATGAAGAACATCCCTTCATTTTTTTTCCAAACTTTCATAGTCTAAGGTCAGAGGATCTGGAAACCTTTCTCTTTCAATTTGAAATTGTTTGTAAATCTTATGGTTATTTATTAAACACTCAAAATTGATATTGTTTCCGGTGAAATTGAATGATAAAACTCTTAAATAGTTCATGAGTTTAGGGAATAATTCAATAAGATCATGGAATGATATGCAAAATATATTTCTAGAAAAATATAAAGATCATGATGTTAAAGAATAAATATTTAGAATGCATAAAAAATAATATGAGAGTCTAGAGGATCTAATAGAGAAGTTTATGTATAATGTTAAGAGAGAAAAATTACATCATTTAGGATCTGACACACTAAAAACCCTCTTACTTAGAACAATTAGGGATGAGTGGATTGATCTTCTTAATCTCATGAGCAGAGGTGATGTATACCAATTATAATTTGAAGAAATTTGTGAAACATGTAAACACATATCAAGAGAAAGGGTAAGAGTAAGTAAATGGGCATCAAGATAGGTAAGTCAAGCTAAACTTGGAAATTTGTTTAATGACGTTAAAACAGAAATTCTTAGCAATCTAAGCAAACAAGTATAAATGTTAAGAATGCAAGATGAAAAAAAATAACATGTTGATATTTGTGTTGTCCATGCAGAATCACATGCTATTAAATATTGCCCCTCATTACCAAGGTTGAAGGAAGTTTACCAAGAGGACAATGGAGCAAGTAAATTGCCAATGCAACTATGTTATGTAGCTCCAAGAGGACCATGGCAGCCTATTCAACCTGATATGATGCAAGAGCCTAATTCACAATTCCAAGCTTATGCACATCCATCTCAAATTAATTGGAACACACCCTTTCCTTAACAACCATAGCCATCTCAACCCCAAAACCAATCTTGGCAACAAGGTTGGCAAGGAACTTATGGGAGCCATCCACAATATCCTCAATATTTTCCTCAATATCCTCCATACCCAACTCTATGTTATCCCTACCATCCACCTCCAACACAACCACAACCCCAACCACATCCATCTCAAATATCCATTCCCACTCAACTACCTCTACCACCATTTCCAAACCCACACAATGAAGTAGTTCAACCCACTTACAATGCTGAGTGTTGGGTTGTGTTATATTCTTTCCACAACTAGCCCATGTAGTTAACGGAGGGGTCCCCCTTCGTTGCGCTGATTGCATATCGGGGGGGGTCACGTGGGGTTTGAGGGGTGCAGGTAACCCCCCTCTATGGGGTCTGGGGCAGCGCCCTGGAAAATTTTGTTTTTTGGACCCTATATTAGGTTGGATGGACCCACCTGTGGTTTTGTGCATGTTTTTCGCACATGGTTTTGGACGCGATGGTTTTCGTTCCATAGTATTGGATGCTTCGGCATGTATAAATATGTATTGTAACATTGAAATGAACATAATGAAAAATCAATCTGGTAGTCCCGGTTTTGGGATCCAAGGGAAAATCTCTGTGTATATGTATTTTATGTGTTATGCTCTCACATTGTTTATTTTCTGTGTTTTAAAATTCGTATGCAGGTAATTTTTGTACGGGGTTAAAACCTACACTGAGGTACAACACTTCCAAACATCTCCTCTTGATCTAAATGGTATTCATATTAGCTCAAGAAGAGTATTGAAAAATATAGATTCTCTTGATATCATTGAAGGACCACATCCAGAAGAAGAAGATTCAAATGAGAATACTAAAGGATCATGGGTTGCATTCGATGAAGAGCATACATCAAAATTAGAGATTGAGAAAGCTCCCTCATGGTTACCATCAAATCCTCCATGTTTTCAAGAGAACAATCAGCAAAAGGAGGAATATTTGGATTTCATGGAAGAAGAATATGTCCAAGATGATCGAAATCAGCAAGTGGACCAAGGGCATCACAACTATATTGAAATATGGTTCCAAACAGTCACTAAGTTGCAGCAATACTCTCTTCTTCAATTGTGCTTGATATCATCAAAGTCAAAGCATTCAGTCTCTTACCTCCAGGTACAAGTCAAAGAATACATTTCAAGCCTACACATCAGTTTATCTATCATCTTGATGTGCACTTGGCTTCATTGGAAGTATTCCTACACTTGAAAATGATTTTGTTTTTCCAAGTAGAGTAGGATAGGAAAAGAAATAAAAAATCAAAAATAAAAGAAAAAACAAATCTCGGGTAAAAACCTCCTTTGAGGTGCTTGAGATTGACTCATTGATTGAAAACCTCCATGAGGCAATCAATGGGTTGGAAAAAAAAAAAAACAACCAGAAAAAAGAAAAGATCCTAGGTGAAACCTCTTTTGAGGCACCTAGGAAGACCTATTAGTAGGCCTAAAAGAAAAAAGAAGAAAAATAAAAATATTTGCTCCATGTATCTCTCTCTCATGAATGCAAGTGTCCTCCAACCTCTACAAACAACAAAAACAAGTTAGCCACCAAAAGAAAATTTTATTAAAATCCTTGTCAAAGGAAAGTCAAAATTGGACTTTCTCCTCCAATGCTCAGATGCTCCAGAAGGACCAAGACCATGCCAATCCATCACCCTCATCTATTTGCACCATCCACTCATCATTCCTGAGCTTTTACCACTCATTTTCCTTATTGTCCTGGAATACTATAGGAAACAAAAATGTGTAGAAAAGAAAAATATTTTTTTCATATCTTGAAAACCATACATCCATTTTCCAAGTTGTTTTAGGGGGAGATGCGTATGGATGATAGTAACATGCCCAAGCAATTTCAACATATTCCAGTGTTGGCATTATGATGTATGTGTTGTACTTGATGGCAATCCACTTGTAGCAGAACAACTCACTTGTATATGGTAACTAGATGAATCTACAGAAGAGATATCAGATGTGACAAAATTCATGACGTGAGTGTTTACAAATGTGATGAAATGTAGGGCAGCTTTAAGGAATTAGTTCAGAAAGCAACTCACTCAGATGACAAATCACAGTACTGCAGGTTAATAGCACAGAGTTATAGATCAGACTACACAGAATAAAGAAAGAGAGGTATACGCAGGTTCATCATTGACCAAGCCGTGTCTACATGCGGGTTCACTGCATACAAGTCGCGTATACGTACACACACACTTTCACAAAAGGAAAAGCGTGTATACCTTGGAAAACTAAGTGTTTGGTCCGAAGTATTTGGTCCATGGTATTTTCATCCATGGTATTGGTCCAAGGTATCGGGTCCGAGGTATTGACCCCGGGTATTGTTCCTAAGTGGTTTTGGTCCATGGTATTGAGAAAGGCCTAAAACTATAAAAGGAGGAGAAGATCATTAGACCAAGTGTGCAAGTATCAAATATCTGATGAAATGTGAGATCTAGTATGCAGGTTATTGGGTTATGATGCATTGTTGGATTTGAACCAAGGATGAACATTAGCTGATGATGAAGGATAAGGTATAATGATGTATCAGGATCTTAAGGCTTAAAGTGAATTATCTTTATGTGGTTTGATCATGTATCTGAATAACTGGCGCATGTTGTAGTCTGTAAATATGATGATCTAGGTATGACTGAAGTCTGGAATAGTTGTAATTTTTAAATCATCATTTACAGATCTGTACGCAGGTTCACTTTAGAAAAGAATATACACATTGGTTCTGCATATCAAAGTAGCGTATACATCATAAATTTAATTTGTAGATCTGTATGCTAGTTCGCTTTGAGGAAAGCGCGTATGCATGCAGGTTCGATGCCTGAAAGTAGCGTATACCTTATAAAATATGTTTTAGTTGCTTCTATCTGCTGTTGCAGTGTTCTGGGTTCTGGCTTGGGTTCTAGTTACTATATTCTGGTGACAACATTCTTAATGATCAGATTGATGGGTTGTCAAAGTAGTTGATCGATTCGGTTGTGATTGGTTCAAAAGGAGATTGGTTGATGCAGATAAATTTGATGATTGAATGATGTTGTTGATGGATCCAGTATGAAAATTTATGAAACATGGTCCCTGGAAGAAAAGAGAAGGTTGTAGCCTTATGTAGGCCAGCACCTACGTATTAGTAAACATATCTGCTAGTACAAGAGCTAAGGGGTTGTAGCTCCCTTCCAGTAGAAGCTAGAGAATGAGACAAGGTTGTAGCCTTCTGCAGGTAGAAGCATGTGTACTAGTATAACACTGCACCAGTACAAAAATTGTAAACAGAATTTTCTTATTATTAAAAGAAGACAGAGACGATTGCAGCAAGTGGTTTTCACCCACATTGGGTTTCCACCTTATATCCTGGTGTTCATGTGTGTTGCTAATGTGTGATGCTTTATTTTGTTTTTACTGCACTATCTAATGAATTCCTGATATACTGGTTAAAGTTCAATGCATGATAATTTGGGTAAATCAAAAGATCTCTGCATATACGCTAGTTGCATTAAGTACAGTTGCGTATACATGCTAGTTCACTAAGCTAAAGTAGCGTATACAAATCAGTTTTGAAAATTAAATTATTGATCTGATAATATTGATTCACCCCCCACCCCCTCTCAGTATTATTTCCAACAATTGGTATCAGAGCAGGTCTTTTAGAAGAAGCTTGATCACTTGAAGGAAGATCCATCATGAGTAATCAAGAAAGCGGGGGATCCATCAGACAGCCAATCTTTGATGGGAGCAACTTTGTTTATTGGAAGGTAAGAACCACAACCTATCTTCAATCTCTTGGAACAGATGTCTGGGAAATCATGGAAGGAGGATATACATTTCCATCAATAATTCCTACAAATACAATAGGTAAAAAGCAATATGAAACCAATGCCAAGGCTATCAATACATTATTGGGAAGTCTGTCATAATCAGAGTTTGTCAAAGTTATGCAGCTCATATCAGCCAAAGAAATATGGGAGAAAATCGTTCTAAGCTACAAAGGAGACTCTCAGGTAAAACGTGCCAAACTGCAAACTCTCAGAATTCAATATGAAACTCTCAAGATGCACAATAATGAAAGTATAGCTAGTTACTTCTTACATATAGATGAGATTGTTAATTGCATGAAGAATATGGGTGAAGAGATAAGGGAAGTTACCTTAGTTGAAAAAATTTTAAGATCCTTATCTGCTAAATTTGAATCAAAAGTATCTACCATAGAAGAAAAGCAGGATCTACAGACTATTACTATGACACAGATTCAAGGAACCTTAACTGCCTTTGAGATGAGAAAAGGAGGTCCATCAAATATGAGAGAAGCAGCATTTAAAGCTTCAACAAAAGGAAAAGAAGAACTCAGTGAATCAGGACATATTTCAGAAGAAGAAGAGGAAGCAAACTTTGTCAAGAAGCTTCAACGGGGTTTCTGAAGATTCAGAGGTAAACTACCTTTCAAATGTTTTGTCTTTGGTAGAGTCGGTCATTATGCTGCCAAATGTCCTCATAAAGATAAATATGATAAAGGGAAGGAATCTGAAAAATGGAATAGAAAACAAAGTGTACGTAAAAAGATCTACTATACTCATGAAGATAGTGATGGTTTATCAAACAGTGATGAAGATGAAAATAGTAATGACTATAGACTTCTGATGGCTTATGAAGATGGTGATTTTTTATATGCTTTAGATGAAGATGACCTTTATGAAGAAATCTCTAAACTCAAAATCTGTTTAGAAGAAAAGAATATGATTATAGATACCTTGACATACCAACTTGTTGAAAGAGAAAAACATAATGAAAAGCTAGAATGTGAGATTGTGGGTCTAAGAAAGGATTTTGAGAAAACAAAAGCTCTCAATCTTAGATTTGCTAAAGGATCAGAAACCTTAAATGAAATTATCGAAGTGCAGCACTCTCCTCTGATAAAGACAGGTCTTGGATATACTGAAGAAACATCTCAATCACAGAAGCCGTCAACCTCCACTAAAATCTATTTTGATGCAGCAAAGAGCAGTGAACAGTTTGACAATCATCAGCAAAGGCATAAAGCATATCACCAGGTGAATCAGGCTCAATTTACTTCAAGGATGAACAGAAGCCATAATCAACCTCAGGTAAATCGTACTCAATTTGCTTCAAAGATAAATATCAATAGAAACTATAATCACCAGGTCATTAGATTCGATAATCACAGGAACTTCTTTAATGGTTAATGTTTCTCATGTCATAATTTTGGACACAAAGTTTCTCAATGTGTTGCTTACAAAACTATCATGACTAGAGAAGCACAAAATCAAAGGAATGTGACAAGGATCAAGAAAAGTTCCTATAATAATTTTTCTCTTCTTGAAAATGAAATAGAATTCTCAATCTATAACAACTTTGGCCATGAATAATATGAATGTAGGAGTAAATTTCAGCAAATGGCTCAAAAGGAGCAAACTCCATTAAATCCCAAAATATGGAGAAAGAAGGAACCGAAAACAGAAAGATGTGGTATAGCCTTGTATGCAGAAGGACAAGAAAACCAGTGGTACATCGACAATGAATGCTCAAAACATATGACAGGTGACAAAGAAAAGCTACACTCATATAATGCCTTAGAAAAGGAAAAGAGTGTCTCATTTCGAAATGACACTCCTGCTGTCATAAAAGGTAAAGGCTCTGTTTTCTTGAAAGAAAAAGTTAAAGCTAGGAATGTTATGTATGTTGATGGCTTAAAGCATAACTTGTTGAGTGTGATTCAAATGTGTGATCAAGGAAATGAAGTAGTGTTTCGATCAAATGGATGTGTTGTTCGTGAGCTTGATATAGGAGAAACCGTGATCAAAGGGAAAAGAACTCCAAACAACCTATACATACTCAAGGGAGGACAACAACAATGCTATCTAAGAAAAAATGATGAAAACTAGCTATGGCACAGAAGATTGGGACATCTAAGCTTTTTTCAAATAAGAAAAGCATGCAGATTCCAGGCAATTCGTGATCTTCTAGATATCAACATTCCTGAAAATACTATATGCAAATCATGTTAATTCGGTAAGCAAACCAGATCTCACTTTATTGAAAAGGAAGGGTCAGCTAGTAAGCCTCTTGAACTTGTTCATACTGATTTATGTGGACCATCAAGGAAAAATTCACCTCATGGAGAAGAAAACTTTATATTGTTCATTGATGATTTTTCCATAATGTGTTGGATAGGTCTTCTAAAGCATAAAGATGAAGCATTTGAAATGTTCAAAGCCTTCAAAGCCTTGGTTGAAAATGAATCTGATCGCAAAATCAAATGCCTCAAATCTGATCAAGGAGGGGAATTTACCTCGGATGAATTCTTTGACTTTTGTGAACAACATGGAATAAAAAGGCAGTTCTCCACTGCAAGGACTCCTCGAGAAAATGGAGTGGTAGAAAGGATGAACAGAACTATTCAACAAATGGCTTGTGCTATGCTAGATGAATCTAGAACTCCTGCAACTTTCTGGGGTGAAGCTGCATTCGCTGCCGCCACTATTCTCAACCAAGCAAATGTTCAAGTAAACAGCACTCAAACTCCACATGAACTTTGGTATGGTATAACTCCTACTGTAAAATACTTCAAAGTTTTTGGAAGCAAATGCTACATCAAAAGGACTGATGAAAAACTTAGTAAGTTTGAACCCAGAGTAGATGAAGGTATTCTTCTTGGCTACTCTTCCCAAATTAAAGGATATAAATGTTATAATAAAATACTTGGGAAAATTATTGAAAGTATTGATGTTGTGGTTGATGAAGCATGTAAAAATCCAAAACAGATAAAAACCGAAGATTATGACAATGAAGAAGATGAGGATCACTCTCCCACATAAAATCGCACTGATTCTGAAGAAGAAACCAATGAAGCACCAAAAGAAGAGTTAACGATATAAGAAAAGACTCTGTCTAGGTATGTTCAGAAAAATCATCCAAAAACTCAAATTTTAGGGGAAAAAGGGGCAAGTGTGCAGACTAGAAGAACCATTGCCGAAGCTTCAAGCTATATAGCATTACTATCTTCCACTGAACCTCAAAATGTAAATGAAGCATGCAGAGATGAATGTTGGGTCAAGGCCATGAATGAAGAACTTGAGAAAATTGAAAAGAATAATACTTGGGAATTAGTTCCTAGACCTCATGATAAGAATATCATAGGAACTAAAGGGGTATTCAAAAACAAGCTTAACGAAAATGGAGAAGTTATTAGAAACAAGTCCAGACTTGTTTGTAAAGGATATGCTCAACAAGAAGGTATAGATTTTGAATAAACTTTTGCACCTGTTGCTAGACTTGAAGCGATAAGAATGTTTCTTGCTCTTTCTAGTCTTTAGAAATTCAAAGTATACCAAATGGATGTAAAATCTGCCTTTCTTAAAGGAGACTTAGAAGAAGAATTCTATATTGAACAACCAAAAGGATTCATTCTTGGAAATGATGCAAAACTTGTATGCAAATTCAGAAAATCTCTCTATGGTCTAAAACAGGCTCCAAGGGCATGGTATTACCATCTTGACAAATATCTCCACCAACAGGGTTTTTCAAAGGGGTCAGCAGATAGAAATATATATACAAAGATGGACACTAGTAAATTGCTAATAATTGTTGTGTATGTTGATGATATCATTTTTGGTAGCAATGAAGAATCCATGAGTCAGAATTTTGCTTCAATAATGCAGCAAGAATTTGAAATGTCCTTGCTTGGTGATCTTACTTATTTTCTTGGTCTACAAGTTCAACAAAATAAAGATGGTATTTTTCTCTCACAAACTAAATATCTCAAATAGATCTTGAAAAAGTACGACATGGAAGATTCTAAACCAGTATGTACCCCAATGGTAACAAGATGCAGTCTTAGCTCAAATGATGAATCAACAGCAGTACATCAACCAACTTACAGATCCATGATTGGCAATCTGCTTTATCTAACAGGTACCCAACCGGACATCATGCATGCAGTGGGAATAGTTGGAAGATTCCAAGCAAATCCAAAGGAATCACACCTTTAGGTAGTCAAAAGGATCTTCAAATATCTTCAAGGAACACAAAACTTTCGTTTATGGTATCCTAGAGATACAGATCTTACACTTCATGCATATACAGATGCAGATTGGGCAGGAAGTGTTGATGACAAAAAAATCACTAGTGGTGGTGCATTCTATATGGGTTCCAGGTTGGTGTCTTGGTTCAGCAAGAAACAAAGTTCAATTGCATTATCTACAGCTGAAGCAGAATGCGTGGCTACTGCATCTTGTTGCACACAATTACTTTGGATGATGCAAACCTTGCAAGATATTTAGATCACATGTACTCCACCCTTCTCCATTCTATGTGATAATACAAGTGCCATCAGTATTTCAAAGAATCCAGTCATGCACTCCAAGGCAAAGCACATACCCATCAAATATCATTTCCTACGTGAACAAGTGCTTGAACAAAAGGTCAAATTAGAGTATGTTCCCTCCAAAGAACAAGTTGCTAATATATTCACTAAACCACTGCCCAGAGAGACATTTGAATATCTCACACAAAAGCTGGGAGTAGTTTCTGCATCATCCTGTTGTTAAATCCTATTTTTCAAAGAAAGGTGGTTATACGCGAGTTTCATGAAGTGTAGTCACATACATACACGAGTTTCTATGGACACAGTTGCGTATATGTTGGTTTGAAAAAAATCAGTGGGCCAGACCTAGAAAAAAGGGGGTCTGCTATGGTTCTGTCAATTATCTGATCTGATTGATGATGATGCTTTGATATCTCTTACTGACATATGCAATGATAAGATCTGATAATGAACAGGTGGAATAGGTTCAGGGGGAGAACATGGTTGATGATATTTTGGGAACTAATGATGGACATATACAGGTTGTTGGTTTGGATGCTGTTGAAAGATGCTACTGATGACTATCATGGTCTTGTTTAAGACATTTGGTCTTTGTTATATATATGTCATGTATATCTTTTAATGTAACCGTCATGAAAAGACCTAATTTGTAACCCCACTATGCATGGGATGGATGATGTAAAGTTTCTTGTTTTTGACATGTATAAACAATTGATATATCCCCACTTGGTTGGGTGGATGAGTCAAATTTGGTATATCCCCACTTGGTTGGGAAATGGATGCATGTATGAGTCATTGGTGATAGGAAGGTCATTTGTGATGTATGTATAGAGCCATGTTCTTCCTTTAGAACATATTTTTGCAAACTTTTCTTATGCTCAGAGGGAGCATGGACTCGATCATGGGAGCTCAATCAGCACAATTCAGCATATTAGAGAATTCAGCATGCTCTTAGGGGGAGCATGAAATTTTTCCCTTGATGTCAAAGGGGGAGAGTGACTTGGTGTGGTTGTTTCCATCAAGTCCAAAGGGGGAGATTGTTGGAATTATGATGTATGTGTTGTACTTGATGGCAACCCACTTGTAGCAGAAAAACTCACTTGTATATGGTAACTAGATGAATCTACAGAAGAGATATCAAATGTGACAAAATGAATAATAGGAGTGTTTACAAATGTGATGAAATACAGGGAAGCTTCAAGGAATCATTTCAGAAAGCAACTCACTCAGATGACAGATCACAGTGCTACAGGTTAACAGCAAAAAGTTACAAATCAGACTACACAGAATGAAGAAAGAGAAGTATACGCAGGTTCACCATTGACCACGCCGCGTATACACGCGGGTTCAATATATACAAGTCGCATATATGTACACACGCACTTTCACAAAAGGAAAAGCGCGTATACCTTGGAAAACTAAGTGTTTGGTCCGAAGTATTTGGTCCATGGTATTTTGATCCATGGTATTGGTCCAAGGTATCGGGTCCGAGGTATTGACCCCAGGTATTTGGTCCAAGGTATTGGTCATAAGTGGTTTTGGTCCATGGTATTGAGAAAGGCCTAAAACTATAAAAGGAGGAGAAGATCATTAGACCAAGTGTGCAAGTATCGAATATCTAATGAAGTGTGAGATCTAGTATGCAGGTTATTGGGTTATGATGCACTGATGGATATGAACCAAGGATGAACCTTAGCTGATGATGAAGGATAAGATCTAATGATGTATCAGGATCTTAAGGCTTAAAGTGAATTATCATTATGTGGTTTGATCATGTATCTGAATAACTGGTGCATGTTATAGTCTGTAAATATGATGATTTGGTATGACTGAAGTCTAGAATAGTTGTAATGTTTAAATCATCATTTACATATTTATACGCAGGTTCACTTTAGAAAAGAAGCGTATACACGCTGGTTCTGCATATCAAAGCAGCATATACATCATAAATTTGATTTTCAGATCTGTACCCTGGTTCGCTTTGGGGAAAGCGCGTATGCACGCAGGTTCGACATGTGAAAGTTGCGTATACCTTATAAAATATGTTTTAGTTGCTTATGTTTGTTGTTGCAATGTTCTAGGTTTTGGCTTGGGTTCTGGTTACTGTGTTCTGGTGATAGCATTATTAAAGATCAAATTGATGGGTTGTCAAAGTAGTTGATCGATTCGGTTGTGATTAGTTCAAAAGGAGATTGGTTGATGCAGAGATATTTGATGATTGAATGATGTTGTTGGTGGATCCAGTATGGAAATTTATCAAACATGGTCCCTGGAAGAAAAGAGAAGGTTGTAGCCTTATGTAGGTCGGCACCTACGTACTAGTAAACATATCAGCTAGTACAAGAGCTAGGGGGTTGTAGCTCCCTTCCAATAGAAGCTAGAGAATGAGAGAAGGTTGTAGCCTTCTGCAGGTAGAAGCCTGCGTACTGGTATAACACTGCACCAGTACAAAAATTGTAAACATAATTTTCTTATAATTAAAAGAAGACAGAGACGATTACAATAGTTGGTTTTCACCCACATTGGGTTTCCACCTTATATCCTGGTGTTCATGTGTGTTACTAATATGTGATGCTTTATTCTGTTTTTACTACACTATCTAATGAATTCCTGATATACTGGTTAAAGTTCAATGCATGATAATTTGGGTAAATCGAAAGATCTCTGCATATACGTTGGTTGCATTAAGTACAGTTGCATATACACGCTAGTTCACTAAGTTGAAGTAGTGTACACAAATCAGTTTTGAAAATTAAATTATTGATCTGATAACACTGATTCACCCCCCCTCTTAGTATTATTTCCAACATCTAGTGCATATTTTTTAAGAAATCGACCTCCATCACCTACAGTGATTTTTGAATTTTCTCGATATTCATGAATCCATTTACAAAGTTGTTCATGGGGAGATGCATATGGATGATGGTAACATGCTCAAGCAATTTTAGGAAATTTAAGTGCACGATTTCAAAGAAATCGACCTCCATCAACTTCAACCATTTTTAATTTTTCTCGAGATTTGTGCATCCATTAGCCAAACTTTTTTATGCAAAGGTGCATAAGGATGATGGCAACATGCTCAGAAAATTCCAGGTCAATCTAGTATATCATTTGGGAGATATGGGTTTAAACAAGTTGCTATAGGGTTTCCTGTAGTACTACACATCATCCTAGTTTACTGCAGGAAATAGACTAAAAGTTATAAGAAGGTATGAAAGGTGAAATAAAGTGTGGGAAAGGTGTCTAATGATGAATTAAGGTATAGGGAAGGTGAACATCACCCATTTTCCAGCCCAGCACTCCAAGAAGGTCAGATTTGACTAAGATATCTTGCTCATAGTAACTAGAAGATAGAGGTATAGAATCACCAAGCTATGAAGGCTTGTGCAGAAGCAAACAAAGGAAATTATCACCTCCAGAGGACCATGGATCAATCATCAACTCAGCAACAGTATGCATGTCTTTCCAACAACCATCAGGTAGGTACAGGTATGCAATATTCTTGACCTCTTCTCCTGAGCATATTATAGTTAGATATTTGTTGTCAATGCATGAGGGATGAGGTTTTATAATCTAAGGACAAGTCAACAATCTTGCCCGCCTTCAGCTAGTTAGTTGTAGCTCACTCCTTCACTCATGCAATGTGGAAAAGCCAAATTATGAAGGGTGGTGATTTCGAGGAATGGGTATAACAGTTAAAAGAGGGAATTTGTGCAAAGGCCAAGTCACTAAAACACTCCAAGCCCTCCTTCCACTTCATATCCAGTATCTATTAATCATTCATCCATTCCATTTCATAAGAAAAATTAATATTTTCAAGAACAAACCCTACACTTTGTCTCACCTTGAAAATTTCTTGAAAAAAATACACACAACACATCCTCTCCATTTTCACAAGTCTACACTACTCCCTCTAAGCCCTATCATCATCCTCCAAACTGTCTACATCATTTCTCATTGCTCTCATATAGTTATAAGACCCTAAAATAGAATGAATGGCTACTACAAGAAGAAAAAATGCTACTACAAGAAGGAAGGAAGAAACAAATTGTGATAAAAAACAAAATGGAAGTACCTAAGAGAGACCCCATAAAAAAATAGAACTCCAACGCCATTAGGAAATCATTTAGGCCACAAAATGGAAGAAGAAAACAACAAAATGCAAGAAGGCATTCACCATCAAAATAGAACTCAAACTACGGTGATGGAAAGAGGATTTCCAATAGGTCTCTAATCTCTTTCTAGCTTTTGTCCAAGGCCTAAAATATGTTATAGAAAGGAAAGAGGCCATGAAATTTTAAAGAACCCATCTTGCGTAAGGAGAAAAAGGAAGGAATGTACAAATCAGGGAGACCACCAGGGCCATGAATGAGGCACAATGGGTCACTAAGTTTCTCAGAGGATGAGCAACACTTTCAGCTGGGGGGTATGGTGGGCCTCTAAATTAGACATAAATTAAGGCCCATCTGACCATTCTTCAGCACATTAAACCTCTATTTTTTCATTAGATAATATATTTTTAACTTTAATATGTTAAATAGGAAGGTTTATGGATAATTGTATATTTGTGCCCAAAATTATTTATTTTTGTGGAATATTATGAGAATATTGGGAAAATTATGGAGATTTGGAGGAGGAGATAATCTAGGGACTTGCTCCCTACTACAGGAGCATAAATATTAAATAATAAATCAACAAGATATTCTAGAATTATGACACGTATTCTAGAGCTCCAATGATTGAGAAAATCTAGGAATGTGTTCTCTGCCATTTAATGCAGATTCCTAGTATTAGGAACCAGATCCACTAATCAAGGGATTTTTGTGGGAAAAGCTTCCTCCTTTCATGGGAAAGGATTTTCTAATCATTTTTTATAAGTACTAAGTTGAATTTCCCTCTACGGGTTTATTTTTATTAATCTTCTTTTGGAGAGAAATCATATTTTTGTAGCTCCACTTTCATTTTCTGCAAGGGATGTAATTGTATTGATGGAAATAGTGAAGATTGGTGACATGTTCAACTTCTAAATCTTGGTCTCCTTCATAGGACTCTGAGTTTCCTTGGGCTTGGCCATTCTGGAAGCTTAAGAGCCCTTTTGTATCATTTATTTTTCTTCTTCTCACTTTTTATTCACATGCATCTCTTGTTGTTGTCTTTTTTTTATATTTCTGCATTTAGTATTGATGATTTCTTGTTGTAGGATTGATTTAAATGGTTGAAGTAAGTTCTTTTTTCAATATCACAAACATAATTTCATCCTTGGAACATATTTGGAAGTTCATAATAATTATTTAGTTACTTGGATTAGTTTTCTTATTCCCAAATCTAGATTTCTGGAAGTCCTTTGTGGCAAATACCAGTAAATTTATGTTGTTTTTTAGAGCATGCTAACAAGCTTAAATTGAGTTTATTATGCTTGAATTAGATCAAAAAATCATTCTAGTTGATAACAAAAAATACCTCATTGCATTTTCACTCTATTAGGCTAGGCATTTGATAGATTTACTAGCTCACTAGTTCTCAAATTTTTAGATTTTAGACTAGTAATTTTCTGCTATTTTTTAGCATGGGTTAACAAATGTATTTTTGAAGTGAGTCCACTTGGAATGGAGACACAATACATCCTAATCAATAAAAAAAATTGTCCCATCTAATTTGGATTTGATTTTCTTTGTCATTCGGTGAATTATAATTTCTTGTAGTAAATCGGTTGTTTCATGTAGTATTTTTCCAACGTGTATATACTTGCCCAGATTTGCTCAAAAAGATTGGTACCTTAGGATTGAATATGATCCCTAGGCTCTAAATAAATGATAAGGGAATACTAAAGACGACTTAGGACTTTCCTCTCTAGCCATGCAAAACATTTCAGCGATTTGAGCTAATGGACAGATTTATGAAATAGATAATACAATGATGATTGCCACATCAAATGAACTTTGTTAATGGATCTAAACTCTTTGAAATGTAATGGTTGAAATTTAGTTCATGATCTTTACTTTATGTAATTAGAATAGGTTTATTTCCTTGTGTTTTCTTTATTGCAATAGATTAAGGTTTCCATTTCGAGCATTTCATTTTCTGCAATTAGTTTAGGATCTGATTTTATTACATTCACTCCATTACATCATGACATCAAAGGAATGACACATTGTATGTTGCACATATAGTGTCGATACCTCTTAAGTTTGTAAGAACCTCGGGTTGATAATTAAAGTTGGTAGCCTTGGGAGTTGCAGCATTCTTGTTGCACTATCGAGGCTCATCAAAGGGTGATGAAGACATCTATGCAACGAAAGACGTGTATGAGACAAATACCCAGTAAAATCCAAAAAAATCGAGACACGCAAAAAGAATAAAAACTTATATACATAAAATTACAAATCATATGCCTAGTAGAACACTAGGCATAATAGTTTTTTAGATAGAGCCTATTGCAGGGCTCGGCGAGTGGAATTCAATCGCAGTGCTGAAGTTCATACGCACCTTTGGAAAGGACCTTAGTAATGACATATGGACCAACCCATAATGGTTGAAGGGTTCCTACCCCCAAGAGATCATGCTTTTGATCGTAAAATAAAATGAGGTCGCCTTCTTGGTAAGATCGAGGCTTGACATTTTTGTCATATTGGGCTTTGACTTGACACTTATGGGCTACGAAAGCTAATGCAACATCTTGACAAGTCTCATCCAGCTGAGTGAGTGATAGCAAGCACTCTTCTTTAGTTGTAGTGTTAAGCAGGAGTTCAACAACTAATTTTAGGGAGGAAATTTGGCACTCGATAGGAAGAACTTCTTCCAAGTCGTAAGCAAGTTGAAATGGTGTGAAACCTGTAGTAGTTTTGATTGACATTTGGTATGCCCAAAGAGCAAGGATATAACATGTGATGTCAGCAGGTTTTGTGATTGCCTACTAACCAGTGGATCATGGTTTTTAGGATGCCATTGACGGCTTCCACTTGGCCATTAGCCTATGGGTAGGAGGAGGAAGAATGCAATTTTCTAAAACCAAGCAACGATGTTAAGTCAGGCATCATATGGTTCTAAAAGTGGGAACCATGGTCTATAACGATCGTGTGGGGTACACTGAAACGATAGACTACCTAATTAAATAGGAATAAAGCAACGGTTTCTCCATCAGCTCGAAAGATGGGAATGGATTCGTCCCATTTCATGAAGTAGTCCATAACGACAATAATGAAGTTGTGTCCATCAGAGGAATTGGGATTACAAGTGATGTAGTTGATGCCCCATTTAGAAAAGGGGCCGACAGAGATAACCGAGTGAAGAGAGGCAGGGGGTGCGTGCATTTTATTAGTAAATATTTGACACGGACGACACTGTTGGACTACAGTAATATAGTCTTTAAACAAGGTTGGGTAGTAGTATCATGCGCACAAAATTTTATGGGTGGTAGCCATGCCAGAAAGATGACTACCACATGCCTCAGCATGGCAGTGATTTAGAATGTGTTTCACCTCGAAATGAGTGAGACAACGCTAAATAACTAAGTCAGCACCACAACGATATAGAGTATCGTTCAGCACTAAGTAGTGCTTGCCTTGGTGGCAGATGCGATGATGGTCATTTGACGAGGGATCTGGGTGGAACCATTGTGTTTGGAGGTAGACAAGAATGTATCCAAATAAAGGATCAGTTGATTCATCCAAATAGACAGATTCATCTGGTAGAGGATCATGGTCTACCTCATCTGGGTAGACTATGGGAAGGTCCAACAATAATTCGACGAAGACTACGGATTTTTTAGCCTTGGTAGTGGCGAAAACCAAATCAAATTGTTGGAGGATCACAATCCATTTGGAATATTTTCCTCCAATGACTTGACGAGACAAAATGTGTCTCATGGGATTCTTCAAGGCAATGGCAGTAATCTGTCACAGCAGGATCTAGTGTCGGAAGAGATTGACAACAAGACAACTTCCAAGGATAGTTTCTCCACATGTGAATATTGGAGTTCGGGCCTAGCCATGCCTTTCAAGAGATAATAGAACACATGCTCACTGTGATCATCATGAGTTTGGACCAGCACCATACTAATGAAGGATGGTGAGGCTACCAGGTATAAGAGAAAGTTGCATGAATAGTTAGGAGGACTAAGTGGTGGGGCAGATATGAGTGCCTCTTTCAAGGCATCAAATGAGTGTTGGGCTTGATCATCCCACAAGTATGATACTCCTTTCTTTAGCAGGCGCATAAAGAATTTCATTAGTTCGGCGTAATTCATGAGGAAACGATGTACGAAGTTTGCCTTCCCTTGCAAATGTTGGAGTTGTAAGATGGATTGTGGCACAGGAAATTGAGTAATCGCCTTTACCTTATCAGGATCAACCCTTATCCCTTGTTTGGAGATAATAAAACCAAGAATGCATCCAGACTTGACAAAGAATATGCACTTATGCAAATGCAAATGTATGTTATAGAACCTACACATAAGAAATATTGCTCAAAGATGAGCTAGGTGTTGGGCTCCTTTCTTGGAACGAGTCGAAAGATCATCCAAGTAAGCTTGAACAATATGTCTAATATCGTGAAATGAATATTCCATGGCCCTTTGAAAGGTCGCACCTACATTCTTCAAACTAAATGGGAGCTTACAATATAAAAATATGCCCCAAGGACAAATGAAGGTGGTTTTATGCTAGTCCGCGGGTTTTATAGCAAACTGGTTATAGCCTGAGAAGCCATCCATGAAGGGGAAGGACTTGCAACCGATGCAATCGTTGATTATTTGGTCAATGAATGGAGTCAAGTAATTGTATTTTGGACATGTGGCATGGTTTTATGCTAGTCCGCGGATTTTATAGCAATCTGGTTATATCCTGAGAAGCCATCCATGAAGGGGAAGGACTTGCAACCGATGCAATCGTTGATTATTTGGTCAATGAATGGAGTCAAGTAATTGTCTTTTGGACATGTGGCATTCAAGTCGTGGTAGTCGACACAGACGCAAATGGTACCTTTTTTTGTCTACAGGAACTAGATTGGAAACCCATTCCGTCAAGGGAATGGGGTAGATAAAATGAGCATGTAATAATTTTTCCACCTCAGTCTTGATAGTTGCAGTTTTACGAGGGTGGACTAGTCGAATACTTTGCCGGACAGGTCTGGCATTGTCATAGACCTTGATCTCATGCTCAACAATAAAAGGATATATTTCAAGAATTTCCTCATAAGACCAAGCAAATACATCACGGAATTCCTTTAAAAGGCAGATGAAGCTTACAATTTCCTCAAGATTGCAGTTAGCTCCAATGTAAATGTTTTCTATGATACATGTTTTGATTGGGATATCAATGAGCATAGTCTTTGAATTTCCTAGGTTCCCTTCTGAATCCATAGTTTGGATAGTCACATAAATCGAGGGAACAATCTTTCGTGGTTCAAAAGGCAGCATTTTTACAGATGTCACATCCGAAATAGATATCGAAGCGTGATGGTGGGAGGTTTCCTAAGGTTGATCTTCTAAAGACATGATCTCTCGAATAGATTTGTCCAAAGCTAGGACATAATCGAGGTGATTTTTAGGAGTTGTGATGGGAGAGGAGGTAGTACTATTGGTCGAAACCAAAGCAGAAAAAGAATCAAATGTAGATTGAATGGATTGATAAGCCAATTCAGCTGGTGAAAGCGGCATTTTTTCTCCATAAAGTCAATTTCTAGAGGGGTCGGAAGGATTCTGGGATTGGTTAGGTCACGAGGAATGGTGGAGAACATAGAAACCATCTATGGAACCTCAGGCAGTGGGAGAGGAAAGAAACCCAACAGGCAGCAACCCTTCAAAAGACCGGTACCAACACTAACATAAGAGTCAGGTATGCCACCTTCTAAGGCATCGTGTCGCTAGGCAACGGGGAGTAATCTAGGGTACAGAAGGACACCTGGTCCACTGTAACTATTTCCTCATCCAATGGAAAGAGGATGAGTCGAAAGACCAAAGAAATAATGGCAGTTGTGGCATAAGTCCAACTGAGGCCCAAAAGTAGATTATAGTCAAGATGACGATTTATGACTTCAATGTCCACCATTAAACCACTCAGAGTGATGGGTAGTTGGCAAGGTATCCTTTTGGGATAAATGTGTGGCCATCGAATGCTTTAAGGGAATTCGACGACGGTGCGAGGGTTGGAGAAATTAGGGCAAGCCAACATGAATTAGACATGATGCAGGTGGAAGCACCTTCGTCAATGACTGTTCTATGGATAGCTCTACCTTTTGAAATAACCTGCACCTGGAATGCAAGTTGGTGGAAAAGGCAAGGCTTACATTTCTCCATGTCGAAAATTGCTAGCATGAAATTCTAAGGGTAAACTCTACCAATAGTCGAAATAAAATATTTCCTTTGTGCTGGGCAAGGTTGCAATACTTCGAGTGCACACATGGTTGATGGTCTTGCACCAAATATTCTACAATATTGTAGTTCTAGGCAGCACGTGCAGAGGTATGGTGTGTCGTGTGACAAAGTGCCCCTTTAGGGGGATGGATCACAAGATCATCAATAGGCCTTTCGATATGAATATCATTAGGCAGATGTGGATTTGAACTTGAGGCAGCATCTAGAGAGTTAGCGACAGGATTTCCATAAGTTTTGGCTCACGTTTGAAAATCAATCATTTCAAAGGTGTAAATAGTTGATGATCCTTCACCAAAGGAAGGATGGTTTAAACCTCCATTGCCCCCTTGTGAGGATTGCGATGGGATCGAAATAAGACATTGATGTTGCTGAGAAGGGAAAGGCTTATGTAGGACCGTTGGGGTTCGGCCAATGTCATTTTGAGCAAGAGGATTCTTACAATCTTGACGACGAGGGAATTTGTGTTTCATGTGGTACTCCGCACAAATTTTGCAAGGGAACTTGACAACTTTTTCCTTTCCACTGTCAGATTTGGCAACAACTTTCTATTTGGAGTTATGTTGCATAGCAGGCTGCTCTTCAGAAGGAGAGGTATTTTTCTTGTTCTTCTTGTTCTTGCCGCTGGGTTTTTGTGTAGACTTCATAGATTTTATTGCAACGGTTGGAAGAGCATCCGATTGGGTATAAGTAGCAGTATCAAAATATAACTAGGCAACATGCCTGCTAAGTTGTTTTACAGCAGCCCAAGAGGTAGCACTAACAAGACCGTCAGCGTGTGCACCGGGTTGCTGAGTAGCTGGAGCATTGGAATTTTAAGGGGCATGGGAGATTACATTGTATAGCGTGCTAGACTGAGAGTAAATCATATCTAAATTTTGGGCACGATGAATGGATTGGTCTTCCGTGACCGCACCACCTAAGGCAACGTCCTTGGAAATTTGAGGAAGAGTGATTTGCAAAACCAATCTGCTAACAGGTAATCTGAAATGGGGGCCTTGACAAGCCTCTGCCTACGTCTCCATTCATGGATGTGATCAGAGATGTGGGTGGAGGTGTCTTGGCGCAAGGTAGTAAGGAGTTTCGTTCCAGTTTCGTAGCGGATAGGAAGTTGAAAGTGCTTTAAAAATTCCATTGCCAGGGCACCAAAGGTATTGACTGACACACATAGTAACTCAATGTACCTCTTGGAAGCATTTCCAGTAAGGGTGCGAGGGAATAGCCTGAGCTGGATACTGTCATCCACCATGGAGTTCGATACGCACCATAGATGGTAGCTGGTGACATGTGTACTCGCATCATCCCCTTGTTTCCCTTCAAACTTCGGGATGTCGACAGGGATCTTGTGCAGGAATGGGGGCCAATGCAAGTTATGATAGATGGGGTCATAGTCAGTGTATACAGATCAGGGATATCAAGCGTTGCCAAAAAAGGAAAAGGGTTCGGTGCCCCCATGCCTAACCAAGGAGATGGAGAATGACTTGAAGGACCCTGGGGTCCTCCCATCATGTTGTTTCCAACAGGATACATCGGATGCATTGGATAATAGCTTACTTACTGTGGTGGAACAATCATATACGGTGGCGGTCCATAAGGGATATTAGGTTGGGGGAAAAAGGTTGGTTTCCCCCAAGATAAAAAGTGCCCCTTGACTCAATTGAGATTGAGGAGGGGGTGCCCAAATAGACGAAGCTAGACTGGGTTGATGGATTCCGCTAGCCATATAATTTGTGATAGGCACATGACTGACACTAGAATAGTGTCCACTTGGAGGAGGTAAGCCGATCAATGATGATCCAAGTTGCCCTATAGGCGGAGGGGGGGGCAGTAATTCCCTCGACCGATATGTGCATGCTGGGAACATTTCCCCCAAGCATCTGAGCCTGGGGGTGTCAACTTAGCAAAGGGTTCCAAACAAAAGGATTACTAAAGGTAATCATGCTAACCATGTTATTAGGAGCGATAGCTGCAGGTCTAGGAGTAGCCACAAAAGGGGAAGAAACCGATATGTACTGGGTTCCACCCATAGCAAATGTAACTAGGTTGCTCGGACTAGGCATAGTCTGGATAGCAGGGTAACCAATTAGTTGTGTGTTACTGGCTATATGTCGGGGAAGTGATGGTGGACCAAAGTTGTCCACAAAATACCACAACCCATTAGTCGTCAGGGGAATGTTGGATGTGGGTACTATCGAAGACATGATAGGTACAGGTGCTACCTGAATCAACATTGGTCCAAGAGGATCAATGAGGGGAGGATTATAAGGAGGTACAACTCCTTCATTAAAAAAGTCCTCATACAATATGGTTTCTTGGGAAGTGTTATGTGATTCAGTGTTAGACACTTGAGACTAATTTCCCAAAGAGGGAGAATTTAGATATCCAAGGCTCGGTTGATCCTTTAGGGTTAGCATAGGAGGACCTTGTTTTCACCTAGAGTGACGACGAGGGTCGTATGTAGCCACGGTGACTGATATATTTTATAAAAAAAAAATAATTTAAAGTGATATTTATTATAGTCTTAGTGATAACAAAAAAAATACTATAAAAGTCAATCAACAAGCAATAAGGGGATATGACTTTATCTGATAACTATTGTTTGCTATAGATGAAACTCAGTATCACAATGACTAAAAGAGAGAGTTGGCCAAATGTACAGTCATGATTACTCCTGAGCTTCACTTGAACCTCAATTTAAAGGGCCAAGTAATTTCATGAAGACGAGCACCCTCCCAAAAACCAAAGACAGAGTAGGTTCGTTTGTTTAGGTACCAAGGCAGCCCGCCCCAGTCACCTTATGTTTGTCCCTAAAAAGGTTTAGCCACTAAAGTTATCTCAAATCACAGACACCACCGAGGGGGACATGGTCGTAGACAGTTAGTTGTGTGGGCCAGATACCTAAGTCCCCCACTTAGCTCTGATATCCCCAATACATAAAATACCCAATGGAGATGCAATCAAAGGTAGGATACCTTCTCTCACATTTCAATGTTGTCTCACATTCAACTCCATTCTGAGGGTAGTGGTCCTGGATGATATGGGTGCAACAAGATTTTACTCTCTTTAATGACACTAGTCTCAGTTTTGTGATCTTAGGCAATTTACTCACCACTGCCTAGCCTAAGATCCTAGCCTAGACTAATCTATGTGTATGCTCAAAAAATATTTGTTGATTTCTTTTATTATGAGATTTATTTTAAAGGTACTTCATTAATGTCTTCAGAAGGGGTGTTGACGTATGGAGTTTTATGAGAATCTGACTCAAACCATGCAGAAAATATTCTTTTCAATTCCAATTCGATGAAGAAGTCATTCTAAAAGGAGAGAATTATCTATACATCAATTTAGTACCATGCATCCAATGCAGTAAACACATGCACAACTTGCAAACATTCAATGCTATCTAACAACTAACCCAATATATATGCATAATCAAACCAAGTAAAAACATAAATTTTAAACAAATTTTTTCAATTTCTTTTCCTAAAAAACAAATGCACTTAAGCTATTTTTCTAAAAAATAAATATGATCATAGAAGTAGGCAACCAAACACAATGCATAGTTGCAGATCCCTAAAACAGAATACAAGCAGCCTCACAACCCAGGGTTTCACAGAACAAAGTGAAAATCAAGATAACGCTTCTCAGAAGAGGATACAGAGCGTTAATAGCAAGACTAATGCTCTATCCAAAATCCAGGGGAGTGTTATAACTCACTGGACTGCATAGCTAGGTTGCGTTACAAAGGAAGAGGTTGTAAAATGGGTCATTCAAGGTCTAATCAAAGGCTATGCACAGCAGAGGAGGTTGTGAAGCATCCTCAGTGGTTAGAATGGGAACCAAGAAGAACAATAAGGCCTGGAAAGAAAGAGAGATTCGGGAACTTGAAATATGAAAACCGAGAACTAAGTATTAGTCCCTAGTGGAGTCGCCAATTTTGCTATATGGATTAATTCACAAGTGGTTGTGGATGAAATACCCTCTCAGGTCTTCCTAGGACCCAAGGAAAACTGTTTAAGATTCGTTGCAACTGTCACAAAGAAACATGCATATTTTCATACTATTAATCCATGATTGACAAAGAAAAAGGAGAAGGATTACCTTAGTCCTTAGTGTAGCCCTACTGGAAAACTCAATGTGGCAAAGTGGAAGGCCTGGCAAAGTGGAAGACCTCTCCCCCAGCTCCTAGATCAAAACGTGCACATAGAAAAGACAAAATGTAATCCTACAACATATAAAACTTGATAATCAAAACATCAATATATGATAATATAAGCTATCATGCATCTAAGCTACTTATTAATCATGGAATCGAATCAACATGTACAGGAATACAATATTGACACCATCAAGTAGAGAACACAAAAACATATCTATATTATTAGATAGAAGAAGAATGATTACAACCATCTTGGTTGGATCGAGCCTCATCTATTCCTTCAGCTCCACTCTCTCTCTCTCTCTCTCTCAACTTCTTGACAGCATAACAATACTAAGGCTCTTGCAAATTTTCGACAACCATTCAACCCCTTCTACAATGACGGAGCCTCCAATATATAGATGGAGAGAGGCTCATACTTTCCAATTCTTTCATGAGCTCCATTCAGGCAAAATCTTGTATATTGCCTTGCTTTATTGCTCTTTCCCTTCCCATGAGTCTCTGTTAGGAATAGTAATGTCCTTAGTTAGGTAGGAGACGGATGTTTCCTTATTTTTGAGCTGACATTTGAGTGAAAACAAGAGTGTCAGTCAATCAACTCGCATATTTTCCTATGGAATCTCATAAATATCTGGTAATGCTTCCCTTTAGGAAAAATAGAGTGTTAACCTAGAGACTAATGCCTTCGGTTGAGGGATGGAAAGCATTATAACTCTCCTTGTTTGTTTCTAGGGTGTGTTACCCTAGAAAATAGGCTTGTAATTTAGGTCTTGTATTCAACCAATGTGTCTTTCTCCTCTGAGTTGATGAGGAGGTCATTTTCCTGTATAACACTACTGCTTTGGAATAGATCTATGAGAGATTTCCACATTGCAAAGGCAATCTCCTTGCCATGCAAATTCGAAACCACATGGTCTCTAACTCCCTCTAGGATAATCATCCTAGCTTTTGCTATGTCTTTCTTCCACTAAGCCAGTTGTTGTGCATCTCATGTTGTTGGTTTTGGAATATCAATTTGTGTGCACTCCAATACTCCATTTTCATCCAACATAACTTTCATTATGTCTTTCCAAGCTATGAAATTCGAAGTGCCATCCAATGCATACTCAAGCCTCAATCCATTGAAATACATTGTTCTTTCACTCATTAGAGAAATTTTGAGGTCTAAAATGGGCCTCTTAAGGAATAGTACAAAATAATAATGGAAATAGTAAAATAAGATTGGATTACGTCATCAACTTTTGAAGGGGAAAAAATACATTTTCAACTAGTATTTTCAACTTATCTCCCCACAGATTTACTCAAATTTTGAGTGTGAACACTCGTTGGATGCAGAATTTAACTCTTCAACCAAGGAGTAACCATGTTGCATACTTTTGATGGACCCTACTACACGAAAAACGAGAAATACGTGAAAAAAATTGATTGCAATCATGTATTTCTCATTTTTTGTGTCGGAGGGTCCATCAAAAGTACTCCTTGGATGAGGAATTAAATGTTACATCCAATGAGTACTCCTAGTTGAAATTTGAGTAAAAATGTAGGGAGATAAGTTGAAAATATGAATCAAAAAAATACTTTTGTATTTTTTTATTATTTTATCTTTTTACCTTTTTACTCCAAAAATGGTGAATCATCCCCCATGGTTGACATCATCATCTTGAATCTTATTGGTTCTTATAAAATTGATTTTGGTTGTACATTTTGGTTTTTGGCCAATTTTTTACCTCACAATTTCTCTAATGGAAGAAAATATGCACCACAAAACTCTGTTATTCGAAATTTCTCCGAGAGAAGATCAAGAATATGGTTTCTATGTAGTTTTCAATAGCTCTGATGTTGATCAGTGGTTGTCATTGATGTCAACCCAAGTAGCACCAGGGACTACCTTTGAGTCAAGGATCTTCTAGATGGATTCTACTCATCGAGATGTTTTCGTTGATATATGACACGCCAAGTAATTCTTCAATGTTTGAGAAATGTTCATGTTTGAAGTTAGTATCCCCAGTTAGTGGGCTAAAAGCCTATGGGGTTGTGGCATGGAACTCATAATTGGTTGTGGTCATTGAATATTAAATAATTAATAATAAAAAAATTACTCCTAAAATCCCTCCAATGTTCACTTATTGAGGATCCTCTCAACTCAAGACATTCATATAAATAATGACCCTCATATCCTCTAGTAGGGATTTTGTGGCTTCAAACATGTCATTGTGTCACTTTCGCTATAACTTGTTTTTTGCGAAGCTTCAGAAGTTGAAATTAAAGCCCATTTGAGCTGAAAGTTTAATGAACCTCGTGACCAAATTTCATATCTTGGTTCGCTATATTTTTGGATATATGATCTGAGGAATTTAGGGTTTTTGCAGGCTCCCGAATTCCATGTCAAATAGGTGACGTTGGGAAAATTGTCATAACTTTCTCTCTGAGCATTGGAATCAAATTCAGTAAATAGTCAAAGAAATAGGATAGACTATAGTTTGTTGAGTAGCGTTTTCAGGGCCAAAGGTCGCAACCGTGACACGTGGAACTTCGTACAAGTTCGCTCTACTGAACCAGTCTATAATCAGGTCATCGTGGAAGATTGTGCATAAATCTTTCTTGAAGAATACAATCTTGATCAGACCTGTCGGGTTGGAAATAGGACTCAGAGGGCTACCACAGGACGAAATTTCAGACCCTATAGATCTGAAATTACATAGATACAACAGATTCAATATTGAGCTCCTAGAAGAAAAGAAAAAGTGTGCATTCAAGGATCATTGTAGTAAGGACCACACATCAACAGTCAAGGGTAAGTCTCCTACAACAAGGTATATATGATTAGTGTTTACAAGTGAATTTTGAGTATCATCTCTGGCATATGTTTTTGCAGGACAACGTAAGTATATCCAATGTCTCGATTATATTTCTGTCTCTATATATCATAATTAGTTTTTCGGATGTCCTATTCTTGATACTACACATTTTTTGCTACATATTCTTGATGCTACACCAAGTTTCTTAAATCTATATGATGTTGTATTTCATGTTACTTGTCTTTTCATAGTTGATAAAATGGTCTCTATTGTTGTACTTAGAATTTGGTCCATCACAAGTCTAGGGTTTGCCATCAATTTTTATTGTATATATCTTTAGGTCATTTTTGGATATATTCTTCCATAGAGTCCAGGCCTATATCAAGAGTGGGAGTCTTTGTCTACTGCTGCAACAAGTCAACAACAAAAGTGACAAGCAAACTTCAAGTATCAAGAGTGGGAGTCTTTGTCTACTGCTGCAACAAGTCAACAACAAAAGTGACAAGCACACTTCAGGTATGCATTATAATTTTAATTGGTATTTATTCATTATTATGCACTTACATGTGTTTTACAAGCAGAGGTAAGTTGAAGGGAATTGTGTTTTGTTTTGGGATTGGTTTCACCGGGAAAATTTTGCATGCAGATAGAAGAAGATTCAAGTACAACTTCAAGAAAGAATTCAAGAGCAGAAGTATCAAATCAAAGTTAGCATTGCAGTAGGACATCCTTTGAAGACATGACAGCCATCCGTATATTGTGAAGAAGTGTTAAGGCCAAGAGTCATCATTGTAAAGTTGTAAAAGAGTCATCATTGGAAGAGTCCTTATTGTAAAAGAATCACTATGCCTAGAGTCGAAAAGGCATTATTGGGAGGTATAGGAGTCTTTGTTGGGATGATGTCATGGTTGGGTTGCAACTCATAGTGTGATTGGGAATTTGGTCAAAATCATTGTAAATCATATTGTATCGTGGATCATTGTCCCTAGTACGGGAGTCCACACTTTTGTATTTAATTTTTATCTTTATAGGGTGGTAGGGTGGTAGGGTGGTGCTAGGGTGAGTTGAGGTTCACTAGGGTGTTGAGGCATCCATTCAGTTGACTACTAAAAAAGCCAGGGCGTTGGGGCATCCTTCCAATGGGAGATGGAGAAGAATGTTTTTTCTAGAATTCTAGGAAGTTGTAACTTTCATTTCAGTTGGGGCTGAAGATTAAAGAACTTATTACAATTCGGTGGTTTTTGACCCAAAGGGGGTTTTCCACCTAAAATTCTTGTGCCTACTATGTCCTTTTATTTACTGTTATTACTGCTTAAACATTAATAATAATTGAAGATCAACTAATTCTCAGAAAAGATTTAAAATTGTTAATTGCTAAGGAATATTGATTCACCCCCCCTCTCAGTGTTTCCAACAATTGGTATCAGAGCTTGGTTCATTCAATATCAGTCTAACATCTGGAAGGAGATCATGGAGTATACTAAGAATAGAGTTCCTTTGTTCAATGGAAATAACTATGCACTTTGGAGTGGAAGAATGCAGGTTCATTGTTGGCACAAGGATACGAAGTATGGGAAATCATTGACAAAGGCTCCACACCGACCCAAGATGAACAAGGTAAGATAAATATGGTATATGATACAAAGGCTAAAGATATTATTATCAGTGGGCTTATTGAATCTGTTTATCTTAAGGTATTGAGTTTCAAAACTGCTAAAGAGGTATGGGGCAAGCTTGAAAATATATATGCAGGTGACTCAAAGGTGAAAGAAGCAAAGCTTCAAATTTTCAGGGCAAAATTTGAGCAACTCAAAATGAGGGAAGATGAAGATATTGCTGCATGATTTTAGCATGTTGATGAAACAACAAATAAATTGGAAAGTTTGGGAGAACTTGTTGAAACGAAAATTATTCTCTAAAAGATCCTCAGAACCTTGCCGGCAAGATTTAACCCTAAGGTATCTATCTTGGAAGATAGATTGAATCTGACCAATCTCAGCATAGATGAATTACATGGAACTCTTACGGCATATGAAATGAGGATTGAAGAAAAGAATGGCACATCTCACTTATAAACAACATTTGCCACATCCACGAATAATAGTAAGGACAAGCAGACTCCAAAAGAAAAAACTTGCAATTGTAAGGATGAGGCAAAGGAAGAAGATGAAAAAGAATTCTCAGATAAAGAGTTTGCCTACTTCACGAAGAAAATGAGAACAGGTACGGGAAAATTCAAAGGTAAACTTCCATTAATATGTTTTGATTGTGGTGAGGTTGGGCATTTTGCAGTCAAATGTCCTCACAAAAATGTGGTTGTTACGAAAGGAAAGAAAAGTCCTAGGAAGTTCAACAAGCAAGGCAAGAAGAAATGGTTTAAGAAAAGTTTCTTCTCCAAAGAAGATAGCTCCTCATTCGAATAAGACAGTGATAACGAAGAAGAATTCAACAAAGGAGTATTGTTTATGGCCAAGCACAATAAGTAAGAGGCACTTGACGAAGAAGGAGACGAAGAAGAAGAAATGACTGGGGTTGAATTTCAAAACGAAGTAATCAGGGTTATCAAAGAGCTGAAGGCCGAGAAGAAGCACGTCAACACTCTTGAAGATGAATTAAAGACATAAAGGGAACAGGCCTAAATCTTAAAATCGAGGTTGAAGAATACAAACGAATTGAAGAATCACTCAAGAAAGAATTAAAGGAAAGAAACAAAGAAAGAGAAGCATTGGAAGTTGAAATCGTTTCTTTACAAAAGGAAGTAAAAAATGGAAAAACTCTTTAAAACTATGCCAACAACTCAAAGTCTTTGGATGAACTCATCAGAAACCAGCAATCATGCAACGACAAGACTGGTCTTGGTTACAAAGAAAAAATCGAAAAGGAGTCAAGTCCTTCTATGAAAACTAAAGAAGATGGATATGCAAAATCTACCAAGCAAGTAGATCTCCTAGCTAGATCAACAGATCAATACTCGCAGGAATAACCTTGGAAGACAATTCCATGAAGAAGATTTCCTCCCAGGTATCAACCTATCTTTTATGGTCATTATTATTCATGTGGAAAGTTTGGACATAGAGCTGCAGAATGTCACATGTATGTTTGGAATGAATATAATTCCAAGAGATCTCTTAGAAATGGATATTCCAGAACTCAACAGAATATTAACAGATATGATCATTTGAGAGATGATGTCAAATGTTACAAATGTAACAATTTTGGACACCTAGCCAAAGATTGCAGACTTGGAAGCTCTTCAAAGGAATTCTAGCAAAATCAGAATGAACAAGAATGGAAAAGGAAGATTGAAAGGTGTTCTCTCGCTCTCAAGGCTCAAAGCAACAAAAACATGTGATATGTTAATAGTGGTTGCTCAATGCATATGACTGGAGATAGAAATAATTTCATATCCTTGAAAGAAAATAAGGATGGAATAATGTCTTTTGGAAATGACGGGTCTTCAAATGTCATAGGAGTAGGTACGGTCACTCTTGGAAGCAAGGAAGCATTAGCAAAGGATGTGTTGTTGGTTGAAAATATGAATCACAATTTTCTTAGTGTTGGACAGATGTGCGATCAAGGACACACGATGTTATTCAAGTCGAAGAAATTTGAAATCGGGAAAGGCAAGTTTGGTAAAATTGCGGCTACAGCAAGCAGAGCTCCAAATGACATATATCTTTTGGATTAGACACCTAAAGGGTGTTTCTTGGCAAAAGAAGACGAGAGTTGGTTATGGCACAAACAAATGGGACATATAAATTTCGACAATTTGGTCAAGATCAACAAAAATGTAGTTAGAGAAATGCCAAAAATCTCAAAGCATACCAATACAATATGTGAATCTTGTCAGCACCGCAAACAGACAAAAGTCGAGTTCAAGACAAAGGAACATGTTCCGTCACGTCCATTAGAATTAATACATATTGATCTATGTGGTCCTATGAGAACAAAAGGTTTAGACGATGAAGAAAAAATCTAAGGCATTCGAATGTTTCAAAATCTACAAGGAATTGGTTGAAAATGAAACCGATTTGAAGATCAAATGTCTAATATCAGATAATGGCAAAAAATTCACGTCCAAAGCATTTTAGCAATACTATGATGAACATGGAATAAAAAGGCGATTCTCAATAGCCAGAACAGCACAGCAGAATGGAGTAGCTGAAAGAAAAAATAGAATCGTACAGGAAATGGCTAGAACCATGTTAAAAGACTCAAACTTAGACGATATATTCTAGGTTGAAGCAATTGATACTGTCGTATTCATTATAAATAAAGGCTTGCTCAGGAACAATTGTAACATGACTCCGTAAAACCTATGGAAAGGAAGACGGCTAACGTCAAATACTTCAAAATATTTGGAAGTAAATGCTACATCAAAAGAGGAGACCAAAAATTGGGCAAGTTCGATTCTCGTGTTGACGAAGGTATTTTTGTTGGTTATTTGCGCAAAAGAAAGGCTTATAGATGCTACAATCTGAGGCAAAAACAAATAGTTGAAAGTATAAATGTTACTTTTGACGAAAACTGTGAGATCGTCTCTTTAAGCAAATCTAAGGGGCTTGAGGTAGAATCTGTGAAGGATGAAGAAGAAGCTCCATAACAAGACCAATCAAATAAGGAAACACCAATCAACCAAGAAGAAATAAGAAATGATCAGCAGGATGTATAAGAAGTTTCTCCAAAAGTTTCAAAAGAATCATCCGTCAAATCAGATCATCAGCAACATAAATGAAGGGATTGGAACCAGAAGAAGTCGACAACTCCGTTCATTAGTAAGCCCATCTTTCCATTTTAGCGACTTTTGAGCCTAGCATTATTGAGGAAGCTAGTCAAAATGAACATTGGGTAGAAACTATGAATGAAGAACTGGATCAAATTGAGAAGAACAACACTTGGGAATTGGTTCCACGACCAAAGGATAAAAATGTTATTAGAACTAAATGGGTCTTCAGAAACAAATTGAATGAGGACGGATGGGTTACTAGGAATAAAGCAAGATTAGTCTGCAAAGGATATGCACAAGTTGAAGGAATTGATTTTGAAGAAACATTTTCTCTCGTTGCCAGAATGAAATCTATCAGGATGTTTCTCACATATGCATGCCCAAGAAAAATCAAGGTATACTAAATGGATGTTAGCTCAGCCTTTCTAAATGGTGAATTGGAAGAAGAATTTTACATTGAACAACCTATAGGTTTTCTTCTCACTGACAAAGAAAACTATGTTTGTAGATTAAACAAGGCATTATATGGTCTCAATAAAGCTCCTAGGGCTTGGTATGCTCATCTTGATAGGTATCTACATCAACAAGGATTCAAGAAAGGAAGTGATGACAACAATCTCTATGTTAAAGTGGATCAAGATAACCTAACAATTATCGAGGTATATTGGATGATATAATCTTCTGAAGCAATAATGACAAATTAAGTAAATACTTTGCCACAAAAATGCAAAGTGAGTTTGAAATGTCTATGCTTGGCGAGTTGACATACTTTTTGGGGCTTCAGATTTCTGAGCAAGATAAAGGAATATTGATATATCAAACCAAGTACATCAAGGAAATGCTCAAAAAATTCCAGATAGAAGATTGCAAGCTAGTCCTTACCCCCATGATAACAGGTTGCAAGTTAAAATTAGAAGATTCATCAAAGGATGTGGACCAAATATTGTATAGATCCATGATTGGTAGTCTCCTATATGTGACAGCCTCCCGGCCTGATGTGATGCAGGAAGTTGGACAAGTAGCAAGATTCCAAGCAGCACCAAAAAAATCTCATATTATTGTCATCAAAAGAATTCTTCGATATCTTAAGGGCACAACGGAATATGGTCTATGGTATACCAAAGAAAATGATCTGGTTATCCAAGCTTATACAGATGCAGATTGGGTAGGAAGTGTTGATGATCGTAAGAGTACCAGTGGAGCAACATTCTATCTAGGTGGTTGTCTTGTTTCATGGTTAAGTAAAAAGCAGACTTCAATCTCGTTATCCACAGTAGAAGCAGAATATATCGCGGCAGAAGATTGTTGTACACAAGTTCTCTGGATGAAGCCAACTTTGCAAGATCTTCAAGTCAAGTTTGATGAGCCTATTCCCATCTTTTGTGATAACACTAGCACCATCAGTATATCCAAGAATCATGTGATCCATTCCAAATTGAAGCACATTCCAATTAAATATCATTTCGTTAGAGAGAAGCTCGCCGAAAAGAATATCAAGGTTGAATATGTTGGCACAAAGGAACAAATTGTTGACATCTTTACCAAACCATTACCTCGTGAAGCATTTGAGTATCTTCACCAAAAGCTTGGGATTCTCCCAAGTTTTCATTAGACTCTTTCTCTTATCTACTCGAGTAAAAAGGGGGAGTGGATGTGTGTACAGGTCCACATGATGGCTATTTGTCAGGGGGAGTTACCCTTTTCCATTGATGACAAAGGGGGAGAGAAGGCAGTAGGAAGAGGTGTCATGATCACAGGGGGAGTACTTGTGTTGCCATCAATTCCAAAGGGAGAGATTGTTGATCAGTGGTTGTCATTGATGTCAACCCAAGCAGCACCAGGGGCTACCCCGATATTGCATAGGAATTTTGACTTGACAACTTACTCTATTCTGAGTCAAGGATCTTCTATATGGATTCTACTCGTCGAGATGTTTTCGTTCATATATGGCACGCCAAGTAGTTCTTCATGGTTTGAGAGATATTCATGTTTGAAGTTAGTAACCCCAGTTAGTGGGCTAAAACCCTATGGGGTTGTGGCATGGCACTCATAATTGGTTGTGGTCATTGAATATTCAATAATTAATAATAATAAAAACTCTCCTCAAATCCCTCCAACGTTCACTTGCTTAGGACCCTCCCAACTCAAGACATTCATATAAATAATGACCCTCATATCTTCCTCTAGTAGGGATTTTGTGGATTCAAACAAGGCATCGTGGCATTTTTGCTATAACTTTTTTTCTGCGAAGATTTAGAAGCTAAAATTAAAACCCATTTGAGCTGAAATCTTGATGAACCTTGTGACCAAATTTCGAATCTTGGTCCTCTATATTTTTGGAGATATGATCTGAGGAATTTAGGGTTTTTGCAAGCTCCTGCATTCCATGTCAAACAGATGACGTTGGGATTCAAATTTCATATATAGTCACATAAATCGGGTAGATTGTAGTTTATTTAGTAGCGTTTTCAGGGTTGAAGGTCGCAACTGTGACATGTGTCACTTCGTACAAGTTCGCTCACCTGAACCAGTCTATAATCGGGTCATCATGGGATATTGGGCATAACTCTTTCTTGAAGAATCCAATCTTGATCAGACCTCTTGGGTTGGAAAGAGGACTCAGCGAGCTACCATAGGACGAAATTTCAGTCCCTGGAAATCCAAAATTACATAGATACAAAAGGAATGCATTCAAGGATCACTGTAGTAAGGACCACACATCAACAGTCAAGGGTAAGTCTCCTACAACAACGTATGTATGAGTAGTCTTTACATTTGAATTTTGAGTATCATCTCTAACTTCTTCTTTTTTGCAGGACAACATAAGTATATACAATGTCTCGGTTATATCTCTATGTCTCTATATGTCACAATTAGTTTTTTGGATGTCCTATTCATGATACTACACATTTTATGCTACATATTATTGATGCTACACCAAGTTTGCTAAATCTATATGATGTTGTAAGTTCATGTTACTTGTCTTGTCATAGTTGATAGAATGGTCTTTGTTGTTGTACTTAGAACTTGGTCCATCACAAGTCTAGGGTATGTCATCAGTTTTTATTGTATATATCTTTAGGTCAATTTTGGATATAGTCTTGCATAGAGTCCAAGCCTATATCAAGAGTGGGAGTCTTTGTCTACTGCTGCAACTAGTCAACAACAAAAGTGACATGCACACTTCAGGTTCGGATTGTAATTTTAATTTGAATGTATTCATTATTATGCACTTACATTTGTTTTGCAGGCACAGGTAAGGTGAAGGGTATTTTGTTTTGTTTTGGGATTGGTTTTGCCAAGCAAATTTTGCATGCAAGTAGAAGAAAATTCAAGTACAACATCAAGCAAGAATTCAAGAGCAAAAGTATCAAATCAAAGGAAGCATTGCAGCGGGACATCCTTGAAGACATGAAAACCATCCAGATATCGTGAAGTATTGTTAAGGCCAAGACTCATCATTGTAAAGTTGTAAATAAGTCATTTATAAAAGAGTCATCATTGTAAAGATTGTAAAAGAGTCAATCTGCCTAGAGTCGAAGAGGCAGTGTTGGGAGGTATATGAGTCACTATTGGGATGATGTCATGGTTGGGTTGCAAGTCATAGAGTGATTGGGTATTTGGTCAAGTACACGAAAACCATTGTACATCTTACTGTATCATGGATTGTTGTCCCTAGTTTGGGAATCCACGGTCTTGTATTATTTCAGTTATTATAGGATGGCAAGGAGGTGCTAGGCAGGTGCATGAAGTCGCCTACAGATTGGAGCATGTGAACACTTCAGGGTGGTAGGGTGGTGATAGGGCGAGTTCTGGTTTGCTAGGGTCTTGGGGCATCCATTCAATTGATCACTGAAAAACCAAGGCATTGGGGTGTCCTTCCAGTGGGAGCTGGAGAAGAATGTTTTTCTAGAATTCTAGGAAGTTGTTGCTTTCATTTTAATTGGGGCTGAAGATTAAAGAATTTATCATAAAAGCGTTCAGTGGTTTTTGACCCGGAGGGGGTTTTTCACCTAAAATTCTTGTGCGTACTATGTTCTTTTATTTACTGTTATTAATGAATAGACATTAATAATAACTGAAGATTAACTAATGCTTTGAAAACATTTAAAAGTGCTAATTGCTAAGGAATACTGATTCCCCCCCCCCCAGTATTTCCAACAATTGGTATCAGAGCTTGGTTCTTTCAATAGCAGTCTAACAACTGCAAGGAGATCATGGAGTATACTAAGAATAGAGTTCCTTTTTTCAATGGAAATAACTATGCACTTTGGTGTGGAAGAATGCAGGTTCATTTGTTGGCACAATACGAAGTATGCGAAATCGTTGAAAAAGGCTTCACATTGACCCAGGATGAACAAGGTAAGAAAAACATCGTACATGATGCAAAAGCTAAAGATCTTATTATTAGTGGGCTTATCAAATATGTCTATCTCAAGGTATTAAGTTGCAAAATTGCTAAAGAGGTTGGGGCAAGCTTGAGAACATATATGCAAGTGACTCGACATTGAAAGAAGCAAAGCTTCAAATTTTGAGGGCAAAATTTGAGCAACTCAAAATGAAGGAAGATGAAGATATTGCTACATACTTTCAATGTGTTGATGAAACAACAAATATATTGGAAGGTTTGGAAGAACCTATTGACACAAAAATTGTTGTCTGAAAGATCCTCGAAAGCTTCCCTGCAAGATTCAACCCTAAGGTGTTTGTCTTGGAAGATAGATTGAATCCAACCAAGCTCAGCATAGATGAATTGCATGGAATTCTTACAACATATAAAACGAGGATTGAAGAAGAGGATGGCACATCTCACTTAGAAACTACATTTGCCACACCCAAGAAGAATGGTAAGGATAAGCAGACTCAGAAAGCAAAAACTTGCAGTTGTAACGATGAAGAAAAGGAAGAAGACGAAGAAGAACTCTCAGATAAAGAATTTGCCTACTTCACGTGGAAAATGAGAACAGGTACGGGAAAATTCAAAAGTAAGCTTCCATTAATATATTTTGGCTGTGGTGAGGTTGGGCATTTTGCAGCCAAAAGTCCTCACAAAAATGAGGTTGTTACGAATGGAAAGAAAGGTCCTAGGAAGTTCAACAAACAAGGCAAGAAGAAATGGTTTAAGAAAAGTTTCTTCACCAAAGAAGATGGTCCCTCATCTGAAGAAGACAATGATAACGAAAAAAAATTCAATGGAAGAGTATTGTTTATGGCCAAGCACAATAAGCAAGAGGCACCTAACGAAGAAGGAGACGAAGAATAAGAAATCACTAAGGTTGAATTTCAAAACGAAGTGATCAGGGTTATCAAAGAGCTCAAAGCCGAGAAGAAGCATGTCAACACTCTTGATGACGAATTGAAGACAAAAAGAGAACATGTCCTCAACCTTAAAATCAAGTTTGAAGGATACAAGTGAATTGAATAATCTCTCAGGAAATAATTAAAGGAAAACAACAAGGAAAGAGAAGCATTGGAAGCTAAAATAGTTGCTCTATGAAAGGAAGTAAAAAATGGAAAAACTTTTCAAAACTATGCCAACAATTCAAAGACTTTGGACGAACTCATCAGCAACCAACGATCATACAACGACAAAATTGATCTTGGTTACAAAGAAAAATTCGAAAAGAAGTCGAGTCCTTCTATGACAATTAAAGAAAATGGATATGCGAAATCTACCAAGCAAATAGATCTCTCAGCTAAATCAAGAGATCAAGACTCAAATGAAGAACCTTGGAAGACAATTCCTTGAAGAAGATTTCCTCCCAAGTACCAACCTATCTTTTATGGTCATTGTTATTCATGTGGAAGGTTTGGACATAGAGTTGTAGAATGTCGCATGTATGTTTGGAATGAATATAATTCCAGGAGATCCTTTAGAAATGGATATTCTAGAACTCAGCATAATATCAACAAATTTGATCATTTGAGAGATGATGTTGAATGTTACAAACGTAACAATTTTGGACATATGTCTAGGGAGTGTGAAGTTCCAGACAGGTACAACTATTATCGGCAAAACCCTAGAAGCAAATTTGCAGGATCATGAGATAGACACCAAACGGAATCTTCTATGAATAACATCGAATGTCACAAATGTCATAACTATGGACACATAGCTCATAACTATAGGTACAAGATGGAATCAACCATGAATGAAAAGCTTGACGATGAGAATAACAAGGTTTGGAAAGAAAAACAAGTACCAGATGAAGTACAAGATGAGCAAGAAAAGCAAGAAGGCAATAAGATCCAAATAGTTATGTTTTCACAATTCGTAATGGATTATGAGGAATCAGCAGCTGCTTTGGTTGATGACTCGAGTCAAGACGGTTTATTAAATGACAAACTATTCTGAACAATTCAGCTTATCGACTCCTAAAAATTTGAAAATCAGGAGTCTATGCAACTGTATATGACATAAGTCTACGATTGACAGACAGGTAGTTTGAACAAGATGGCAGTTTAATTACATGTTCAGGGGAGAAGAATAGTTGAAGTATTACAAATTCAAGAAAGCAAGCGTTGACAAGCAATCTCTATGTGAAATTGGATCAACACAATCTAATGATTATCGAGATATCTTAGCAGGATAAAGGACTATTCATATATCAAATCAAGTACATCACGGAAATGCTCAAGAAATTCGAGATGGAAGATTGCAAGCCTATCCTTACCCCCATGGTAATAGGTTACAAGAAGATTCGTCAATGGATGTGGACCAAAGGTTGTATAGATCCATGATTGGTAGTCTCATATATGTGACAGTCTCCCTGCCAGATGCGATGCAGGTTGTTGGACAAGTAGCACGATTCCAAGCAGCACCAAAAGAAACTCATATTATTGGTGTCAAAAGAATTCTTTGATACCTCAAGGATACAGCGGAATACGGTCTATGGTATCCCAAAGGAAATGATCTAGTTATGCAAGATTATACAAATGCAGATTGGGCAAGAAGTGTTGATAATCGTAAGAGTACCAATGTAGCAGCGTTCTACCTAGGTGGTTGCCTTGTCTCATGGTTAAGTAAAACGCAGTCTTCAATTTCGTTATCCACAGCGGAAGCAAAATACATCATGGCAGCAGCGTGCTGTACTCAAGTTCTCTGGATGAAGCAAACCTTACAAGATCTTCAAGTTAAGTTTAATGAGCCTATTCCAATCTTCTGCGATAACACCAGTGCCATTAGTATCTCCAAAAATCTTGTGATGCATTCCAAAACAAAGCACATTCCAATCAATTATTATTTCGTTAGAGAGTGGGTCGCCGAAAAGAATATCAAGCTTGAATATATTGGCACCAAGGAACAAATCGCTGACATCTTTACCAAACCATTACCTCGTGAAGCATTTGAGTATCTTTGCCAAAAGCTTGGGATTCTCCCAAGTTCTCATTAGAGTCTTTCTCTTATCTAAGTAGAAAGGGGGAGTGGATGTGTGTACAAGTCCGCAAGATGACAATTTGTCAGGGGGAGTTACGCTTTGCCATTGATAACAAAGGGGCAACGAACGCAGTAGGAAGAGGTGTCATGATCGCAGGGGGACTACATGTGTTGCCATCAATGCCAAAAGGGGAGATTGTTATCAGTGGTTGTCATTGATGTCAACCCAAGCAGCACTAGGGGCTACTCTGATCTTGCATCGGCATTTTGACTTGACAACTTACTCTATTCTGAGTCAAGGATCTTCTAGATGGATTCTGCTCATCGAGATGTTTTCCGTTGATATATGGCACGCCATGTAATTCTTCACGGTTTGAGAGATATTCGTGTTTGAAGTTAGTAACCTCGGTTAGTGGGCTAAAACCCTATGGGGTTATCGCAGGGCACTCATAATTGGTTGTGGTCATTGAATAGTCAATAATTAATAATGTTTTTTTTGCTCCTAAAATCCCTCCAATTTTCACTTGTTGAGGACCCTCTCATCTGAAGACATTCATATAAATAATGACCCTCATATCCTCCTCTAGTAGGGATTTTGTGGCTTCAAACAGGTCATTATGGCATTTCCGCTATAACTTTTTTTCTGTGAAGCTTTAGAAGCTGAAATTAAAACCCATTTGAGCCGAAATTTTGATGAACCTCATGATCGAATCTTAGATCTCGGTTCGCTACATTTTCGGAGATATGATCTAAGTTAGGGTTTTGCAGGCTCCCGAATTCCATGTCAAACACGTGACGTTGGGAAAATCGTCATAACTTTCTCTCTAAGCATTGGATTTCAATTTCGTAAATAGTGACAGAAAGAGGACGCACAGTAGTTTGTTGTGTATCGTTTTCAGGGCCGAAGGTCGCAACATTGACACTTGGCACTTCGTACAAGTTCGCTCTACTAAACCAATCTATAATCAAGTCATCATGGGAGATTGGGCATAAATATTTCTTGAAGAATCCAATCTTGATCAGACCTATGGGGTTGGAAAGAGAACTCAGAGGGCTACCACAGGACGAAATTTTAGACCCTGTAGATCCGAAATTACATAGATACAACACATTCACTATCAAGCTCCTAGAAGGCAAGAAAAAGCATGGATTCGAGGATCACTACAGTAAGGACCACACATCAACAAGCAAGATTAAGTCTCCTACAACAAGGTATGTATGATTAGTGTTTACATTTGAATTTTGAGTATCATCTCTGACATATGTTTTTGCAGGACAACGTAAGTATATACAGGGTCTCGTTACATCTTTATGTCTCTATATGTCACAGTTAGTTTTGATACCACATTTTGGATGTCCTATTCTTAATACAACAAATTTGATGCAACATATTCTTGATGCTACACCAAGTCTGCTAAATCTATATGATGTTGTAAGTTCATGTTACTTGTCTTGTCATAGTTGATAGAATGGTCTCTGTTGTTGTACTTAGAACTTGGTCCATCACAAGTATAGGATCTGTAATCAATTTTTATTGTATATATCTTTAGGTCAGTTTTGGATATAGTCTTGCATAGAGTCCAGACCTATATCAAGAGTGGGAGTCTTTGTCTACTATTGCAACAAGTCAACAACAAAAGTGACAAGCACACTTCAGGTACACATTGTAATTTTAATTTGTATTTATTCATTATTATGCACTTACATGCGTTTTGCAAGTAGAGGTAAGTTGAGGGGTATTTTGTTTTGTTTTGGGATTGGTTTTAGCAGTGGCGAGAGGGACTTAGTGTTAGAGGATGCAGTGGATTGTTTGGAGAGACAGCTGCAGTAGCTTGGGACCAGAGATTGATCAACGCAGAGCAAGGTTGGCAACAGTGCAGTTGGCATGGTGCAGAAGTCAGGAGCAGTGCAGAAGATTCAGAGGGTCAGAGACTGGAGTAGTCATATTCCAGCATTCATTGTATTATGTTGAACACAGTTAAGTTCAACTAATTTTGGTTGTTTTTCAGTTGTTTCTCTCAGTGACTGAGTTGTAGTACAGATGCAGTGTTAGCAGTGGCAGTGCTAGCAGCATAGCAGATGAAGTGTTTGAGAAGGAGTTGTACAGATGCAGCAGCAGTAGTGGCAGAGCCATGGGCAACAGTACAGTAGCAGTAGCAACACAGTGTTGGTGGCAACAATAGTGCGGAAAGGAGGTGCTTCAGAAGCAGAGCAGCATGCAATTGGGCATTGTTGCTAGAGAACTTTCCTCACTAAGAGAAAGTGTTAGTTTTTTGTAACACCGGAATTGCCCTAGCCTTGAAAATTGGAGAGGCTAAGGCGCATGAGTTCTAAAGAACCCAGAAACCATTTGGTGAAACTCCACCCGGTTTGTATTTTATTAAAATAATTAATATTTTTAATGGGGTTCCTAAGTCTAAACTTAGGAAAATTAAAATATTAATGAGTATTAATCAAAATATGGGTGAGAATGATATAGAAGGCGGATCAAGTCATGTTTTAATCTTAGCTGTTGATTAGAGACTTTATCTCAGTCATTGAAGACTCAACAGGAAAAGTATAAAATGGAGGTTTGTGGTTCATTTGGAAACACACACAGAGAACGAATTGATCTAGAATTCAATTCCTAGGGCAGGTTTTGCTAAAGAATTTGAATTAAGTGATCATTCTATAGCAGAAGGGCAGTGAGAATCTAGGAGGACTTTCCGAAGAATATAGACAAAGAGGCAAAGAGAGCCAGCAGAGCATAAAAGTTGTCTGTCACGCAGAAGCGGAAACTTCCAGGAACAACCAGAACTGTCGGGAACTACCAGAACAGCCGAGAAAGTTGACGCAGAAGGCAGAAGCCGGAGCTTCCGGGAACTTCTGGAACAGTGGGGAGAGCTGACGTAGAGGCAGCGCAGTAGCTAGGAGAGCTGACAAAGAAAAGTTCTCTCTCACGCAAAATCCAGAACTACCGAAACTGTCAAGAACTGCCGGAACAGCTGGAAGCGCTGACACAGAGGGCAGAGAAGGTGTCACAGGGCTGACAAAGAGCCAACACAGAAATAGCGGGGTTAGCCAGTCTTGTGCCGGATCTGTCGGAATTCTACTAGGTGAAGTGAGGTAAAACTCACTCAAATTTTCCGTTAGTATTTTCTGTAAAGGATTGCTAGATGAGCATCCTAGATTTGTATTCAAATATTTCTCCTGCATAATAATAAAACCCTTAGAGTTGTTGCACCAGTTTTCCCGTATTCGGTTTTTCCGCGGACTATTGTGTCCAAAAATAAGTGCGTCTTATGTATCTTGTTCTTTGCTTTGTTTTCTGTTTCATGAGATCAAATATTTAATTAGTGTAGGCTACAGAAGTAATTTGCTTCAGTATTCAAAAGAATATTAAACTTGATGAATGTAAATTTAAAAATCAAGTAGGTGAAGTAGATTCAAATTTGCTACAGTAGAGGTTCCTTCGAGTCTAGGAATTTTCACAAACCACGCAACCAAACTTGGGGTTTCCCATGAAATACTATCCTTGAAACCAAGTGGTTAGTAAAAGAGATCCCACGGGGCTCAAATTCAAGGTTAAATCCTAAAAGGGGTCTAGGGGGCAGAAGCACAAACCTAGCCCATTCTTTCTACCAAATCCCGCCATTAATCTGTGCCGGGAAGTGTCATGATAAGCAAACTGCAAAACTCAATTTCAAAATGACAAGGCATACCTTTAAATTCTGGAGGCCCACCTTCAAACATACGATCATGACAGTGTGAAAATTTCTAACACTGCAGTAACTAATTTATTTCTCCTACTTATCTTCCATAATAAGTTATTTACAAAACCCTTTAGTAAATATTAAAATAAATTCTACTGCAGTTATCACATTATAGCATAAAGAAAATAACAGTGATATACAAGCACAAGAATCAATCACATCAACACAGTTATTTTTGGACAATTGTCCTTGGAAAAACCCAATGCGGGAAAACCGGTGCAACAGATGAGGGTTTATTTATTAATCTTCATCAACAATCTTTTTACAATGAACGATTCTACAAAATATTGAGACACCTCTGAGAGAAACACCTGAGACAATTTTTCCTCCTCTACCTGGAGAAGTTCTCACACCTCAGAGACCCTTTGTCCTTCTTTGCGTCACTTCTACGTCCGTGCTTTCCTCGACATCATTTTAATCGTCTCATCTTTTCTGCCATTCATTAGCCTGTCAAGCGGCACAACATTTTTTGGTGTCATTTGATCTTTTCATCGCCTTATCTTTCGTCATCTCATTAATTATTTCATCTGCACTTTTAACACCTGGACATTTTGTTGAAAAGTGTGCAACAAGAAATGCTTGTTGAGATTGCAATAAGATGATGGAGCTTAGTGAAAAGAGTCGCCTTCACTAAGTGGGCCCGCAGGCTATTTTTGGCGCAAGTCTATTTTTAAACATATGGATCATGT
>APFE030704025.1:32971-44987 GCA_000404065.3 Pinus taeda | reverse complement strand
ATGCTATGTAGTTAACCAGCTTTCACAAGCTATGGTTAAGCCTACCAAGCTCTTCTGGAAGGCGGGCAAGCATGTATTGCGCTACTTGAGAGGCACATTAGGATATGGATTAGATGAGGTGAAGCTATGTGGCTTCATGGATGCAGATTGGGTAGGGAGCTCAAGAGGCCAAGTATATGGTAGCATTGACATCAGGTACCATCATATCAAACATTGTGTGCAGCGGAGGATCATGTTAATTTCGTACATTCCAACGGAGGATCAGGATACTGATATTCTGACGAAGGCTCTCACCAGGACCAAATTCGAGTACGAACGAGGTAGGATAGGGGTTGCTGATAATCCATATCTTGTCGAGAGGGAGTGTTGAGATTGAAACAAGATGATTGAGCTTAGTGAAAAGAGTCGCCTTCACTAAGTGGGCCCGCAGGCTATTTTTGGCGCAAGTCTATTTTTAGACTATGTATATTTTTAGACATATGGATCATGTCTATGGATTGCAGGTTTCTGTTTATGGATGATTGGTCAAAGTTGGGAAAAATAGATGGACTTCTATTTTTAGATCACAGCGGAGTGACTGCTCAATCTAAATATAGAACAGTCAAATATTATTAGCTCATAATAATATTTAGACTATAAACTTTTTCTTATTCTCTTGGAGCACTTCACGATAAGCTACGGATGTGGTACATGAAGATCCCAGAAGGAAATACGTGGTTACCTATGGGATCACTAATATTTGCATGCGGGACTTCAGTTAGAACTCAAGTGAGTTGATTTTAGTGGACTGGAGGTGCAGTTGATGGAGTTGTGTTCAGTTTAGCTTTGTTAAATTGGTTGTATTTAGTCTAACTGGCAAATAGACTAGAGATGAGTTGGGTGAATTAGTTATTAAATAATTCACAAGTTATTAACTCATAATGCAACTATAGAATACATCAGTTAACTCAGTTGCATGTCAGTGCATGTTTAGTTCAGCAGGGACACGTGTTAGAGGATCAGATTGACATCAGTTGTGACTATAGATGTGCATGATGATTTTCACAATCAGTGGGATTGAGTATGCCAATGAGGATTGCGTGGTTCAGCCAAGGAAATGCGAGTTTACTTCATTCATTCACCAGTATTCTCATGCAGGATTGCGCAGTGAAGGCAGGAAAGCGGAGGAGGAGATTTGAGCCAGTGATTGATTCAGATCTGAGCTGTATTGTGTGTAACAGAGGTGGAGATACTTGTGAGAAGTATTATGCTGTGTAATGTTACATGACTCAATCATTAATATACAGATAGTTGGGGTTTTTAGCGAGATGCTTTCCGCGGGATACATACTGTGTTAATGTGTGAATGCTCTTGATGTTTTATTGTTATTGATGCTGCTATATTGATGATCAACGTAGAGGAGCTTATGTATTGTGTATGTTTTCCGCAATAGTACATGATCAGGATAATCTCTGTTGAATATGTGTTAAATTATTCAAAATTTCTACACATTTCGGTTCGTTTCATGTTCAAGTAGCGACTCCACTTATTCATCCATTATTTCTCAGACAAGAAACCCTCCCTTATATCGAAATGTTTGCCTTTTGGATCTTCGAGCTAGATTCATGTTCAAGTGGCGACTCCATTTCTTACAAGAATTTCTACTAGAAGCTCACTTCTTGTGGATCTCTTGATTTTCTTGAGCAGGGGTCTCTCTCTAGCATCCATTTGGTCCTTATCCCTTTAAGCAAGTCATCATGGATGACTTGTTTACCCCATGTCATTTACTAACTTTCTCCATGATATGCCGGAAGAGGCTATTCATAAATTGCCTTTGTTCTTGGGTGGTGATTCAGTCGCTGTTAGAAAGCATCTATGCAGGGTTACTCATACAATAATCAAATATTGTAGTTCTCCCCAATATAAACATGAAGATGTCAAAATGCGTCTATTTGCCTTTTCTTTAGAGTGTGATGCTTTGAATTGGTTTCATGATTGTCCTGAAGATTCTTTTGCTTCTTTATAAGACATCATCAATGTTTTTACAGATAGATATGGTGATCAAGGTAGCTCACATTGTGCCCCTAACATTATGCAACAGAATGAGAGTGATCTTGTAAAGGAGCCAGCTGTCAATGAAAGATTTCAAGACAATTCTCCATATCAGAATGTGCCATCCACTTGTACCGTTGCAGGACGAATCCATGATAGTGGAAAAATAAGGACAAGTTGTCAAATCAATGTCGATAATGAAAGGGAAAATGATAAACATATCATAGAAGAACTAACACAGTTGGTAAAATATATGAAGCTTAGTCAAGAAAAATTGATAGCTGATTACGCCAAGGATATGAGAACTTTACACACCCAGCTCGAAAAACATGATAAGGAGATGGAAATCATAAAAATTAAACACTCTGATCACGTGGCCAATGTAGTAGTAAAGTGTGCTCAAAATATGGAGGCTCATCATGAGAAAGAAAGGACTTCCATGCAAAACTATTTACTTGTCATGAGAGAAAAACATACTAAAGAAATGGAAACCGTGAAAGCTAATCATGATAGGGAAATGAGCTCTATGCAAAAATGTTTGATGACCATAAAAGTAGATAATGAAAAAGTAATAAAAGATATGGAAGTTGGTTAGATATGTCTTCAAAATAAGTTATTGACCATGGAGGAAAACCATGCCAAGGAAGTCAATGCTATGAAGTTTGAACACTCTAACCAAATGGATTCCATAACAATACAGGTATAGAAATTTCAGCATCGGTTAGAGGATGAAAGAAACAAGGAAACGTCAACAAATCATAAGCATCCTTATCTGATGCAGCAAGCTCCATCTTATTATGAAGAGGTCATTTGTTCCATTGAAAAGTGGCTAATTGAAGGTGACCCGGATAAAATGGAAATTAATAAGAATCAGGGTGATGCTTACATGCTTGATCCAGCAATCATAAAAGATCAAGCTACAAATCATGACACCCGTGAGGTTGATCCATCATTCTTGACAGAGTAGATACAGAATGAAGAAAGACATGTCATGCATATCTTACATACTTCGTCTGAGAGTTTTGAAGCAGAATGTTCCACATCATCAGTGATACAGCCTGCCACAAAAAAAAAGCACAAGAGAAAGAGAATGAGAAAGCGATTTGATGCATTAGATGACCGCGAGCAGCTTGATTTTCGGATAAGAAAAAGCCCTATCGTGTGCAGGAATGGACAGGGTACATCTAAGAAACAGCCGACAAATTTGCCTGAAAGCAAGCAAATGCTTAGTATGAACTATATTGAACACATCTAATGCCATGGGGCATCTTTGTATTGTATTCCTGACCCTACCCCTTTTAATTCAATATTTTAAATTGTAAGTAGATTTATGTTTTCCATGTTGTTAGACTAGTTAATAAATGAAGAGCTTATATCTTCCCTGTGCTTAATGTCATATGATGATTTTTGAGTGGACGCTACTTATGTTATATTGTGTGTTGCATGGATGTAGATTCTGGATTCTCACATTCCTCCGGTGCAGCAACGTGTCCCCAAGAAGAGCAAGATGTTGACCACTACGTGTCAACAACCCATAGCAGTACACCCCTTTTTATTCGCAAAAGGGATAGCATCTAATCGATGTGTTCGTGTCGTTGAGCTATCATCATCAACCTAATCATCGTGTTATAATGTAAACTCATTATGCATTTATATGATGTAAATAATCTCAGCGGATCTGTGTCATGTATGTAATTGCCTAAGTAAACCTACTTTTCTGGTGACGATCTATATTTTGGGAGTTCTTTTGTCTCACCGATCCATTCTCGGATGGTCGGCAGAGTTTTCATTCAGCTTTACCCCAAAGCCGGAAAGAATTTTGTCACTGGAATCTTAGGCGAGTCCTAGTATTATAGATCGAGTCTATGTAAAAGTGATTTGGAAATAATCTTAACTATTTGGTTAGGTTATTTTATTACAAATTGCTTGGTCTGTTGGATTATATTTGTGTCGCAGAAATAGGTAGTCTGTGAGGGTCTTTCACAAATGGGTTTTTCCCCTTGAGATGTAAAAAATGTGAAAATCATCATGTAATGTGTCTTGAGAGTTGGAAAAATAATTTATTTCCTCATAAGTTAATTAATAAAATTTTCTGACCAAAAATTAATTAAAATCCTAAGCCAGAAATTTAATTAATTCTAGATCTTAGGTAAATTTAAATTCTCCAAAGGAAAAATTTATTGATCCTTTAAAATTCAAATTTTAAAAGGTCCCGGGACTAAGGTAAATTAATTATTTTGCTAAATTTTAAGCATTTGGTCCCTGAGTTTAAGTCAAAGTCAAATTTTCGAGAAAATTAACTCAACATTTTTATTTTGAATTAATTAAAATGCATTTAATTGAAAAATTCGAATTTCCTCAAGAATTTAAAATTTCGACGGATGAGATTAAAAGAAATTTTAATCTTCATAAACGGTCAAGATTGTTTTGACGAGGATCACTCAAACTAGCCGTTGGAAAATTTATCTTTAAATAGGAGGTCATTTGTCAATTGATCCATCTGATCCTTGAATCATGTACAAAGCTCTCAAGCTCTCTTGTATACTTTTTTTGAATTAATGCAAAAGTTTTTGGGGTTTCAACGTGCTGTAGTGTTCCTTTCCATGAATTTATGGTAACATTGTTTTAATTTCTACTTAATATTATGTGAAAACTATCAATCAATAGCTCTCTTAGAATAATCTGAATACAGGTACCTTATTTGGTTTGTTGGATCTACGGTAACATTTCTTATTTTGATTGAAGTAGCAGGTATCTCTATTTCTTCATAATTTTATTGTTGTTCTATTTCTCTATTTGATTTGATGGTTGATTTAGTGTTTGCAGAAGATTTCTCAAGTTTTCATTGAGTGTTTGGGGATAGTCTTCTATTGGAAATTTGGACCAGCCAACTCTCAACACATATTTTCTGAAGAGCCTACTTCATATAAGCCTCATGATTTATCTAACGATATTTTATTTTATTTTTTTTTTTTTTTCTGCAGGGTGTTTTTGGGTTAGTACCTTTTTAAAATTTCAAAACCTTTTAAATATTTTGTGGAAATTTTGATAGATTTGGCTATTAAGAGCCTTAGATTATCAGATCTGGAAGCGGAGTTGGACTCATACTCCTCAGATCTGATAGATCTGTAAATTATTTATATAGATTTGTAAATTATTTGTATAGATCTATTATTTACTTGTGTAGATCTGAAATTTTGTAACATAATTTTGAATTTTAACACTTGGGTTTTTGGGATTTTCTCTATTTTTGTACATATTGAGTATTGGGTTTTTCTCTTTTCACTTGTGCAGGAATAGATCTAAGAAATCAGCGAAGAAAATCTTCAAATCTGAACTAGATCTAGACCCTGAAGGGAAAGATCTAAGTTCAAAGATTGTTTGCAGGAATAGATCCGAAAAATCAGCGAAGTAAATCTTCAAATCTGAGATTTTTTCAAGCAGATCTGAGGGTTTTGAGACAAATCTAGGCCCTAGAGGGCAATATCTCGTCACAAATATTTTTGCAAGCCCAACCATTAAAGATTTTACAATAAATCTGAAGATCTAAAGCAAAATACTTTTTTCAAAACAAAGGCTTCAAATTTTGGGGCTCCTAAGCCCAACGCTAGTTCTATTGGGCCTAGTACTAGCTCTCATTGGCCCTAGATTCCCCTTGCTCCATTTATGATTTGAATATTTTATTTTCTGAAACTAATCATTGGTGGGTTTTGCAGAAGATTTGGTAAAAAATTGTATTTCAGGTATTGAAATTTTTTGGGCAACTTGAACAAGTGATCTTCAAGGCCTAGGGCCTAAGGATTTGATCTCTAAACCATCTTTTTCCTCACTATTTGCTACAGCAGTCATATACTTTTTTAATAGTGGTGAAAAACACATCTAAGTGGTTTGAAATTAACTAAAAAAATTGTTAAATACATTAATAAGTCATTTATGTTTGATGTGTATCAAAAATTTAGCCTAGATCTACATTCTGGGTGACTGTTATCTCTGAATAATTCTGTTTCTGAAGTCTAAAATATAACAATGGAAAATTTTCATGTGGATTAGCCTAAAATCGGTTCGTAAGTTGTCTAATACATTAAGGAATTAATTTCTTGAGTTGGGCATTCATCATTAGGCTTATTTCATGTTTTAATTGTTCGTTGTAATAAGTATATCAGATCTGATATAATTCTGGAAATCACATCATAACAGACTGAAATTTTTTTATAATTCATGTGGTTAAGTTTGAAAAATTTCAGTAAATTTTTGGCATAAAGATATCATTGATAGCTTACTAATTTCATTGTCACATTGCTGCTGCCATAAAGTTTTTCTTACAGCTGTCCTAAAAACTAATTTCTGAAAATTAAGTACTCTGTCATGGAACTGTGATAAAATGCATATCTTTTGTTTCATAAACTGAATATTTTTTAAGCATCTGTTGACATTGATTGCAAAGAATTTTCTATTTTCTTTGAATTATAATTGTATCAAAAAAAAATTGAAATAAGTTTGTGATTTAATTGTAATATTTTCAGGGGTTTATTTTTAAGTCTTCATCCAATAAAGCGAGCATTTTATTTTGGTGATTAAGGGTTTTTGCGACACAAGTGTTTCTAATCCTCGGGTCTAACTTCTTCTCATCATCCGGTGCATTTACATATAAGTTAATTTTGCATAAATAAAATTTACTTCTAAGCATAAGCTTGGTCGATAGAGAGATAGGTATCCATCCATCCTTGCTTGAGAAGCCTGCTTTTAATAGTACTTAAAACGGTGACCTTGCAATCGTCGGAGCCACAACTCTCTGCAGCGCTAGAGGCACCAAATATGTTAGATTTTCATGAGAGGTATCGTTAATCACACCTTAGTGTGTTTCACCTTATCTTCTTTTTGCCAATTACTACGAAATCAGGTTCAATATAGAAAGGATTGAAGGGTTAAAACTTAGATAGGCATTTAACTAAAATTAACCAAGTTTCTTACATCTCATATTAGCTTTAGGATCTGCACTTCATATAAAATAGTCATTCATCCAAGCAGCAGTTACAAATCAATTACTTGGTCCTAAATTTCCTAATAAAATAGTTGACTCCATAAGGCACTGGCATCAATTGCTAAAAATCTAATCAAATCCTAAAAATCTTACTAAATCTAAATCAAGTACTTGGTCGCTTCACTGTGTCTCCCGAACTAGCTGGTTTCCAACTAGTTCTCCTTCATTCCATTTTTGTAGGGTCTACCCCCCTTAGCCTACTGTAGGGAGACAATTTAAACGGAGAGATTGGGGATCAGAGTGACAGCCCCCAATCTGAGTTGTTGTCGCGGTCCCTAGACATTCTATGCGACAACAGGTTCCTAAGTCTAAACTTAGGAAAATAAAAATATTAATGGGTATTAATAAAGATAAGGGTGAGAATTTTTAAGAGATGAGGATCAAGTCTGTTTTAATCTTAGCCGTTAATTAGGGACTTAACTTCAGCGATTGATTCGTCAACAAGAAAAGTATAAGAAAAGACTTGAGGATCATTTGGAGACACACCAGCAGATACTCAATATCTCGAGGAAAATCGATTCTCAAGTAGAAGAGATCAATTTCAGAGGGAGAGTTGCAGGGTGGAAGAAGTGGAGGGCATCAGCAGCAAGCAGTGACTGAGGAGGAGGTGACGCAGGAACAGCGGAAGGCAATGCAGAGAGAGACGCAGTCTAGAGGAGAGACGCAAAGCTTATGTAGGATGATGCAGAGAGACGTAGAGCCAGTCAAAGCCACACTGGGCCACACAAAGTGACGCAGAAGTGGGAGCATGGTCTCCAAAGTGTCAAAAGGTCTCAAAGGGAAAGTATCAGGTGTTTTCTTTCAATTTCTTTGTAAAATCATTCCTTGTAAAAGCAATTGTTGTTGAAGATTGACAAAGCCTTCATCTGCAACACTGGTTTTCCCACATTGGGTTTTTCCGGGGACAATCGTCCAAAAATAACTGTGTTGATGTGATTGGTTCTTATGCATGTATTTTTCTCTTGGTAATTGTGTGATAACTGCAGTAGAATTTATTTTAATATTTGCTTAAGGGATTTCGTAAATAACTTATTGTGAATAATAAGTAGGTGAAATAAATCAGTTGTTGCAGTAGTAGAATTTCAGTTTAGAAATTTTCACATGGTATTAGAGCAAAGATCCGGCAACAGGAGAGGAAAATAGATTGAGTCAAGAGCATGATGCAAAGGCATCCACTCAAGGGGACTCGCGCATCTTTCCGAAAGCATGCAAAAGGGACATAAATTACGATTATTCTATGTTAGCTTCCAAATTGGAAGAAGAAGTCGCTTGCTTAGCAAGCTCTGCCTCCTCGGAGGTTCGGTATATAGACAATGGAGCTTCCTGGCATATGACAGGAATCAAAGAATGTTTTTCAGATTATCACGAAGAGAGAATGAATTTTCATATCACCATGGTGAATAAGGCAAAGTGTACTCCAGTAGAAAGAGGTACTATAGTTTTTCAAACCGAAGCAGAAGAGCTGCTTCGAGTAACCAATGTGTTGCATGTGCCAGGATTGGGGATGAACTTACTTTCCGTATCTCAACTTCAAAACAAGGGCTCTGAAGTTTTCTTCATTAAAGAGAAAGTATATGTCAAACACTCGAGTTGGAAAAAGAAGGCCCAGATTGGAATCAGAAGTAACAGATTGTACAGGTTGCAGCTAGAATCACTAATGGCACTGATAGGCAGTAATGGAGACAAATATTTGAATGAATTATGGCACAGGAGGATAGAACACTTACACCATGGGACTCTGAGAATTCTTAGGAAAAGAGTATCAGGAGTTCCAGATCTTAGTACTGAACGAGATGATGTATGCAGAGGGTGTGCTCTGGGCAAGTATGTCAAAGAAACATTTTTCAAAAGTAACAATAGGGCTAAGAGTGTGCTAGGATTGATACACTCAGACATCTGCGGACCGATGTCCACAAAAGCTCTTAGTGGGGCCAAATACTGTCACCTTTATTGATGACCATTCCAGGAAGACTTGGATCTACTTTCTGAAAACCAATGATGAGGTTTTCATTCAATTCAAAGAGTTCAAGGCTCTAGTGGAGAATCTAATTGGAGAAAAGATAGAAGTGTTTTGCTCAGACAATGGTGGAGAGTATGTTGACAAGGACTTCACCGACTTTTTGCGCTTAGGATGGCATTAGAAGAGAGTGGACAACTCCCTACAATCTGGAGTAGAATGGAGTAGTAGAAAGGAAAAATAGGATTATTGATCTGAATTGGATCCATGAGAATTATTCACAGCACCATGACTGTATCATATCGGGACAAACTTCGAATTCAAGAGCACAGAGCAATCAGAAAAACCTCTGAACAATGCCAGTTGGCAGCGAGCGTGGAACGACGAGGACCTCGATCAAAGCGCGCTGATCGAGGCCCATGGAGACTGTGCAGGAGGCGAAACTGGCACCTAGGAAGCCCGGATCGGGAAAAGGAGGCAGTTTCTGATGTAATCGCGCATCGTTGGGCAAAACCCCTCGAGAAGGAGAGGCCCCGAGCGCTCAGTCGCATGGAAGCCGAGAAAACCGTGGGGAAAAACGCTAAAGGCTAAAGGAGGGGTCCGCGCTCCAAAACCGGCGGTATTTATCGGGGGCACCCTTGGGCGTAAACAAATTTGGCTGAAAGTTAGCGATTCCATTCAGCGCCTGACACGTGGCAAGCGGAGGAGAGAGAAAACCGCCGCTCATCGCACGCTAACGGTCGAGCAAGTCAACCGCGCGAAATGAGCGAATGACATCGGATCTGGGGACTCCAGATCTAACAGCTGAGAATGCGCATGATGAAGGAACTGGATTTGACAAGGGATTGAGCCACGATGTATAAGGATTTGAGGTCCGATTTGACCGCTGAGATGGCAGATGACTCATTCCACGACGTAACCGAAAAACCGAACTGACGGGGAAACGCTAGCACAGTTCGTAGGAAGACAAGTGGCCACTCCCTGTGAGCCGATGACGATGACGCCGAGACAGGGAATTCCAAGCGAGCAGAAGCAGGCGATCCGACAAAGGAAGAAGAGGAATCGAACAGTGATGAGATCGACTGGCTTTAAGCCATGAACAGAGACAGAGAACGAGGATGTCGAGAGAGGAAGAACCAGAGAGAAGAAGACGAAGCCAGCAAAGCGAAGAGACAGTGAAGCAAAGAGCAGAAAGGACAGAGAGCCGAGCTGACCTGCAACATAAGGCAACATCAAGCAATCCCTGAGAGGATCTATCGAGAACTGAGCACCACATTGGGCTCCTCCCCTTAAAAACCAGAGAGGTCAAGAGCTGGTAAGGCAAAGAGTCTGTACACTCTAGTGGCTTGGGGAATCCAAAAACCACCCTGCCAAGCATTTATGTTTCAAGATACTCAGATTGAGCTCCTCATTGTAATTCTCTGCTTTAAAGACACAATAAAAGAAGGCCACCACTGAAAGCTGGACCAGAGATGTAGCTCTGGAGGACAGGGTGAACTCCTTATTAATTTTTTGTGTTCTTGTATTTGCTTACTGTGTTTCTCTATTGTTTTCCATATTTCTAGTGTCTGTGTATTTTGCAATCTAATCGATCTGTTGCCTAAAATGACATAGACACACACCAGCACATGAGTTTGTAATACCTTCATTCAATAATTAATTAACTGAGGTCACTCAAGGGTGCTTTTCAGCTCAAGTGGTATCAGAGCTTTAGGTTGTTAAGGTTAGACAAGCTTGTGTTGGTTTAGTTGTTGAATGCTCACTAGATCAAAGCTTAAATTAGGAGAAGGAGAGTTGGTCGAAACTAATCCTGAAATTGGGAGAATCTATCCTCGGAAGACAATGTCAAAGGAAGGTTCAATAGGGCTAGACTCTCAATTCATAGAAAGTTTCCTAGCTATAAAGTCCATGGTAGAAGAAATGTATAGGGGACTTTAGAAAACACAAGGATGAAGATTCATCAGGCTCTAAACAAGACAAAGGAGAAGGTGAGTCTCACTTCCATGACCACTCCAAAGGAAAAGGGAAAAAGGAAAGCTTCCTCACACCTCCTAATAGCCCTATGCATAACAAGAAAGCATCTTTGATCAAACTAGATCTTAAATTTGATTTGCCTATATATGATGGAGAGCTAAATGCAGAAAAATTGGACAATTGGATTAGACAAATTGATGTTTATTGCAGAGTACAGAACATTGACTCAGACAAGAGCAAGATTCAGCTGGCAAGCCTACGCCTAGGAGGCACTGCGTTGGTTTGGTGGGAAGGCAGAACCCAAGCTGACATGAAAAGACATGGTAAGACTATCTCTTTCTAGAGTGAATTTGTTTCTGCAATCAAAAAGCAGTTCTATCCATTGGCCTACATGCAACAAGCCATGATGAGTTGGTAAACTCTTCGACAGTTGAAAGGGCAAAGTGTGCAAGGGTACACTCAAGAATTTAGAAAGAGAGCATTGATTCTAGGAATCTCATTAGACTCACTAGAGGCTCTTTTGAAGTACATTGGTGGTCTACATAGCTACATGAGGCATACCATCCTCATGTTTAATCCCACTAGTATAGATGAGGTATCTATACAAGCTACTCATCTAGAAGCTAGAGGAAAGAATGGAAATCCAGAAGTTGGGGGACCATCCCAACCCACTGTAAAGAAGAGCAAGGAGAAAAGAAAGCAGAAGTGCAAAGCAAGGAAAGCTAACACTGCACAGAAAAGCAAAGCGTCATGCACTCACTATAAAAAGGATGGGCATGATGATGAGCATTGTTGGATTCTGCATCCAGAGCTGAGCCCTAAGAAGTTCGAGGGCAAAAAGAAGAAGACTGCTACAGCTATTTAGAAAGATTTTGGGTCAGACTCGGGAGATGAAACAACCATTGCAACCACAGGTATAAAAGGTAAGAATTCTGAAGCATCTACTAGTAATTATGCTCAATCTATTATTGATGAAGAACATGAGAGAAAAAGACATGAGCTTTTCCATATTC
>APFE030704025.1:0-32829 GCA_000404065.3 Pinus taeda | reverse complement strand
ACTACACCTCACAAGAAACCATACCCATTAGGATGGTTAAATGATAAAGCACAACTACAAGTGACTAGACAATGCAAACTCAAGTTTCCTTTTGGGTCAGCATTTGTAGATGAAGTTGAGTTAGACATAATTCCTTTGGATATATGTGGAATTGTTTTAGGAAGTCCTTACTTGTATGTTAGAAAAGCTATTTTCTATAGAGTTGAGAACAAGTATCTGCGTGTTAAAGATGGAATCGAATACTTTGTAAGAGCTCATAAGTTCAAGAATAATTATACTCTCATAAACTCAGGGCAGATGAAAGGAATGATAAATTCATGCAAACAATTCTTACTGATGGTTGTAAAGGAAAAGAAACCTGATAAAACCAATGTATTTGAGGGCTGTAATGTTAAACAACAAGCTAATATAGAAAAGGTTGTTTCAGAGTATGATATTTTGTTTCAAGAACCTAAAGGTCTGCCACCCAAAAAGGAAATAGTACATGATATTATTTTGCAGCAAGATGCTCCATTGCCTAACATTGAAATGTACAGGTTGTCTGCTTTAGAGAATGTTGAAATCAAGTAGCAGGTGCAGGAGTTGCTCGAGAAAGGGTTCATCAGGCCTAGCACATCACCATGTGGGTCACCAATCGTTTTGGTGAGGAAGAAAGATGGCTCGTGGAGAATGTGCATTGATTGCCGAGCACTGAATAAGATAACAATAAAAAAATTTTATCCCCTTCCTCGCATAGATAATCTTTTAGATCAATTGAAGGAAGCTGTTTATTTCACCAAGCTGGACTTGCACGGTGGATACCATCATGTCAGAGTTGTAGAACAAGATGCATGGAAAACTGCTTTCAAAACAAAGCAGGAATTGTATGAGTGGCTGGTTATGCCCCTACTACTTTCATGAGATTAATGAATAATGTACTCAGACCTTTTCTTGATGATTTTGTTATTGTGTATCTGGATGACATTCTGATTTTTAGTAAAATGTGGGAAGAACACTTAAAGCATGTTAAGCAAACATTAGATATTTTGAAAAGAGAAAAACTTCATGTTAAACTCTCAAAATGTGAATTTGGCAAAACATCTCTAAATTATTTGGGTCATATAGTAGGGGGTGGTGAATTGAAAATAGATCCCTCTAAGGTGGCAGTGATTGTAAACTAACCTAAATCCAAGTCTGCTACAGAAGTGAGAAGCTTCTTAGGCGCAACACAATATTGAAGGAAGTTCATTTCTAACTTTTCCTCAATTGCAGCTCCCTTACATGCTTTAACAGGATTGAACAAGGCGTTTCAGTGGGGAGGCAAACATCATAAAGCTTTCGACACCTTGAAAGAAAAGATTAGTACAACACCTGTACTAGCACTGCTTGATCTACAAAGACCATTTGAGATCCAAACGGATGCCAATGACTATGCCATGGGAGCAGTGTTGACACAGCACGGTAAACCCATATGTTATTATTCTAAAACTTTTAATCCTGTAGTAGTTAACTATCCTACATATGATAAAGAATTGTATCCATTAGTTCAGAGTGTGAAAAAGTGGAAACATTACTCAATGGGCAAAGAGACAGTAATACATACTGATCATCAACCACTTCAATATCTACACTCCCAAACTGAGTTGCAGCAATCAAGACACTACAGATGGATGGGTTTTCTACAACAGTTTCATTTAGTCATCAGATATAAAAAGGGCATACATAACAAAGTTGCAGACATGTTACCTAGACCTATTATAAATGCATCTACTATACTTGAGTATAATTCTGTGTTACATGAAAGTTACATTGAACATTATGCTCAAGATATAGACTTTAAAGATGTATATGTAACTTTGAGTCAAGGCAAACGAGTAGAAGAATTGGATTATCATGTGAAGGACCGACTCTTATACCATTGTGAGAAGTTATGCATTCCACACACTGAGAGAGTAAAGATAATTAGAGAAGCACACACTTCTATGATATCAGGGCACTTTAGGGTAAGTAAAATTGTTACATCGCTGCAAAGATTTTGTTATTGGCCTAAAATGAATGAAACAGTTTCTATATATGTAAGAGGGTGTACTATGTGTGCTAAAAGCAAGCCCAGCAACAAAAAACTAGGCTTGTACACTTCATTAACAGTCCCTTCTCACCCTTGGGAAAGTGTTCCCATGGATTTTGTTGGAGGACTGCCTATATCTAGGAAAGGTCATGATTATCTATATGTTGTTGTGGATAGGTTCAACAAAATGTGTATCTTGATACCTTGTAACAAACAGATTACAACTGAACAAACTACAAAACTGTTCTTTGAACATGTATGGGTTCATTTTGGATTACCCACTTCCATTGTATCTGATCGAGACACCCGATTTGTGGGAAAGTTTTGGTCAAGTCTGTGGGAACTAATGGACACCAAACTGAAGAAAAGCACAACTTTTCATCCACAAACTGATGGCCAGATAGAAGTAGTTAACAAGACAGTGATCCAGTTACTCAGAGGATATTGCAGCAAACATCCTAAGCTTTGGGATGAACATTTGTGTTACATGCAGCATGCTCACAATAGAGCAAAACATTCTTCTACACAGAGATCTCCTTTTGAGACCTGTTTTGGTTTCACACCAAGGTCTCCTTTGGATTTTGTCTTTGGTAAATATACCACAGTCGATGGACACAGTGATGTGGACAAGGCAACTAGGTTCATTGAACAAATCCAAGAGATCCACCGGGCAGTACAGGAACAGCTGAAAAAGAGCCAAGCCAAATACAAGGCTAGGCATGGCAAGCATCAGATGGAGCATAGTTTCCAAGTTGATGACTAAGTCTGGTTGTACATCAGCAAGGACAGGATGCAAGGTGAAGGTAAAAAGCTAAAGCCTAACAAGTATGGACCTTTCAAGATACTTGAGAAGATCGATGAGAATGCTTTTTGCCTTGATCTACCAGCTTACATGCACATCTACTCAGTCGTAAATGCAGATTGCTTGAGATTGTTTGAACCTTCAATGGTTGAGGATCCTGAAGAGCAGAGTCAATTGCATTCTATTGATGACCTACTACCTAAATATCTTAATGAATTGTAGGAAGACACAGTGTTGGACAGGAAGGTGAGGACGACGCACAGGGGAGATGCTGAATACCTCAAAATTGGACTCAAGGGTTCAAAGTCGAATAGTGCAAAGTGGATCAAGATTGAACAAGTGAGAAAATTGTACCCTCACTTAGTTGATGCTTGAAAACCAACTTTTGGTGGTCCAAAAGCTTTTTCAGTGGGAAGGTTGTGATCCGAATTGGATCCATGAGGATTCTTCACAGCACCATGACTGTATCAGATTGGGACAAACTTCGAATTCAAGAGCACAAAGCAATCAGAAAAACCTCTGAACAGTGGCAGTTGGCAGCCAGCGTGGAACGACGAGGACCTCGGTCAAAGCGCACTGACCGAGGCCCATGGAGACTGCGCAGAAGGTGAAACTGGCACTTAGGAAGCCTGAATCGGGAAAAGGAGGTTGTTTCTGATGTAATCACGCATCGTTGGGCAAAACCCCTCGAGAAGGAGAGGCCCCGAGCGCTCAGTAGCATGGAAGCCGGGAAAAGCGTTAAAGACTAAAGGTGGGACTCGCGCTCCAAAATCGGCAGTATTTATCGGGGGCACCCTTGGGCGGTAAACGGATTTGGCTGAAACCTAGCAATTCCATTTAGTGCCTGACGCGTGGCAAGCGAAGGAGAGAGAAAACTGCCACTCATCGCATGCTAACGATCGAGCAAGTCAACCGCGCGAAATGAGCGAATGACGTCGGATCTAGGGGCTCCAGATCTAACAGCTGAGAACGCGCCCGATGAAGAAACCAGATTTGACAGGGGATTGAGCCGCGATGTATAAGGATTTGAAGTCTGATTTGACCGCTAAGATGGCAGATGACTCATTCCACGACGTAACCGAAAAACCGAACCAACGGGGAAAAGCTGGCGCAGTTCGTAGGAAGACAAGTGGCCACTCCTTGTGAGTCGATGACAATGACACGAAGACAGGGAATTCCAAGCAAGCAGCAGCAGGCAATCCGACGAAGGAAGAAGAGGAATCGAATAGTCATGAGATCGACTGGCTTTAAAGCCGTGAACAGAGACAAAGAACGGGGACGCCGAGAGGGGTCACTGAGAGGAAGAACTAGAGAGAAGAAGATGAAGCCAGGGAAGCAAAGAGATAGTGAATCAAAGAGTAGAAAGGACAGAGAGCCGAGCTGACTTGCAGCATAAGGTAGCATCGAGCAATCCCTGAGAGGATATGTTGGGAACTGAGCACCACATTGGGCTCCTCCCCTTAAAGACCAAAGAGGTCAAGAGTTGGTAAGGCAAAGAGTCTATGCACTCTAGTGGCTTGGGGAATCCAAGAACCACCCTGCCAAGCATTTCTGTTTCAGGAGACTCAGATTGAGCTCCTCATTGTAATTCTCTGCTTTAAAAACATAATAAAAGAAGGCCACCACTGAAAGTTGGACTAGAGATGTAGCCCTGGAGGATAGGGTGAACTCCTTATTAATTTGTTGTGTTCTTATATTTGCTTACTGTGCTTCTCTGCTGTTTTCCATATTTTCAGTGTCTGTGTATTTTGCAATCTGATTGATCCATTGCCTAAAATGACATTAGACACACCAGCACATGAGTCTCTAATACCTTCATTCAATAATTAATTAACTGTGGTCACTCAAGGGTGATTTTCAGATCAATTATTGTGGAAGCAGTTAGGGCAATGTTGTATGATCAAGATATGCCTAAATTCCTGTGGGCAAAAGCATGCATCACAACAATTTATGTCTAGAACAAGATTCCTCACAAGGCATTAGGCAAAATCACTTCGGAGAAGGTCTTCACCGGAAAGACACTTGAAGTCAGTGATTTCAGGATATTTGGGAGTTTAGCGTATTGTTGTATACCCGAGGAGAAGAGGAAGAAATTAGATCAAACTGCTGAGAAAGGATATCTTGTGGAATATAGCGAGAATGCTAAGGCATATAGAGTCTATCTCCTAGGGAGTAGAAAGGTAGTAATTCGGCAGGATGTAAAATTCATGGAGGATAGAGCTTTCAGGAAATCCCAATAAATGCCTTCCGAGGAGCAGTTGAAAGACGAGCCGTTAGTCAAACCACTTCAACCAGCAGAAACTAGTACCAGAAATTCTTCTGAAGACAAAGCTTCAGAACAGGAGGAGTCTCAGGAAGATGAAGAGCTGATAGATGTGCCTACTACCAGTGGAAGAATGAGCCTGGAACTCTAACAGATTCTAGGGATGCAGAGGACTTCATTGGTGCACCCAAGAATAGTAAAAGGGATCGAAGACAGCGAAACAGATACCAGGCCCTATTAGCTCAAGTTGGGGAACCTTCCAGTTTTTAGGAGGCCGTTCAGCATCAAGTATGGGTGGATGCTATAGTGGAGGAATACAGCTCTATAATGGTCAATGATGTCTAGGAAGTGATACCTAGGCCTCAGTACAGATCAGTGGTAGGTTTGAGATGGATCTACAAGGTCAAATATGCTGCAGACGGCAGTGTGGAGAAATAAAAAGCCAGGTTTGTGGCTAAGGGGTATGCTCAGAAGGAAGGGACAGACTACAAAAAAATATTCGCCCTAGTAGCCAGGTATACTTCTATTAGAACTGTGATATCTCTTGCAGCACAGATGGGTTGGGAGATTCATCAAATGGATGTCAAGACGACATTCTTGAACGGGGTAATAGAAGAGGAACTATACATTGAACAACCAGAAGGTTTTGAGACACATGAGAAGAAATCTTATGTATCCAAATTAAAGAAAGCCTTGTATGGGCTTAAACAGGCACCTAGGGCATGGTACGGTCGAATTGATGGCTACTTGCAGAAGATGGGGTTCGTCAAGAGTCACACAGACCCTAATCTCTACTATCTGGTCGTAGAGAATGAGCCTCTAATTCTAGTGTTATATGTGGATGATCTGTTCCTGACAGGATCATCCAGGTTCATCAAAGACTGCAAGAAGAACCTAGCCAAAGAATTCAACAAGAAGGATTTGGGACAAATGCATTATTTCCTAGGTTGGAAGTTTGGCAACAGAAGGTTGAGATCTTCCTTGGACAAGCAACATATGCTACAGAAATCTTGAAGAGATTCAGGATGCAGGACTACAGACCTATGGCTACTCCAATGATCACCAACTAGAAGAAGATTGACGCATCAGAAGATAAAGACGTTGATCCCACCTTGTACATGTAGCTTATAGGGTCCCTAATGTATCTAGTCAATACCAAGCCAGACATTTGTTACACTATCAACACCCTCAGTCAGTTCATGGTGGAACCTAAGAGAGCGCACTGGGCAGCAGCCAAACATGTTCTCAGGTATATACAAGGAACAGTCGAGCATGGACTATTGTACACCAGAGGCAATGACATCAGCCTAAGTGGGTTCACTGAAGCAAATTGGGCTGAAATTTCAGTAGATCGAAAAAAGTGCAATTGGGTATTGTTTCAACATTGGATGAGGAATGACCACCTACTGCAGTAGGAAACAAAAATCCGTGGCTCTGAGCTCAATTGAAGCAGAATATATGGCAGCTAGCACAGCGTCGTGCAAAGCCATATGGCTTAGGAAATTGCTTGTGAATCTATTCAGGAGAAGGATGGAAGCGACCAAGATCATGTGTCATAATCAAAGTTGCACCAAGCTCTCCGAAAATCCAGTATTTCATGATCAGTCGAAGCACATTGATATCAGGTGTCACTTTGTTAGAGATTGTGTCCAACGAGGAGTAGTACAGTTGAGATACACTCCTACAAGAGAACAGGTCGCAAACATCCTCACCAAGGCTCTAGGAAGAACAAAATTCATTTATTTCAAGGAGAAGATGGGGATGGTAAAGAATCCATTTCAATAGCATAAATGAATCCATTTTAGTAGCAGAAATGGATTAAGTGTTAGGAGTTGCAATGCAACAGTTAGTAGTGGCAGTGTTATCGGCAACATGATGCAACATGTTGAGAGGGCGCTGCAATACAGGTGCAGCAGTGGTAGTGGCAGTGTCATGGGCAGTAGTACAGGAAGCAGTAATGCAAAGGATGTAAGGCAGCAGGCCAAGAATCAGCACAGTGACTAATGCGGAAGATCAGTGTGATGTTTCTATAGTGAAAGATTGTAGAGCATATTCCTCGCTAAGAGGGAGTGTTGATTTTTGGTAGCATCAGATGTGCTCTAACCTTGAAATTTGGAGGAAAGGTTGAGCCTCATGAGATCTCCTAGACCCAGAAATCATTTTGAGAAATTCCCCAGATGAGGAGTTATTAAAATAATTAATATTTTTGATGGGTTCTTAAGTCTAAACTTAGGAAAATAAAAATATTAATGGATATTAATAAAAATAAGGGTGAGAAGCTTCTAAGAGATGAGGATCAAGTCTGTTTTAATCTTAGCCGTTGATTAGGGACTTAATCTCAGTCGTTGATTCGTCAAGATGAAAAGTATAAGAGAAGACTTGAGGATCATTTGGAGACACACCTGCGGATACTCATATTTTTGATGGGTTCTTAAGTCTAAACTTAGGAAAATAAAAATATTAATGGATATTAATAAAGATAAGGGTGAGAAGCTTCTAAGAAATGAGGATCAAGTCTGTTTTAATCTTAGCCGTTGATTAGGGACTTAATCTCGGTCGTTGATTCGTCAAGATGAACAGTATAAGAGAAGACTTGAGGATCATTTGGAGACACACCTGCAGATACTCAATATCTCAAGGAAAATCAATTCTCAAGTAGAGGAGATCGATTTCAGAGGGAGATTTGCAGGGTGGAAGAAGAGGAAGGCATCAGCAGCAAGCAGTGACCAAGGAGGAGGTGACGCAGGGACAGTGGGACATAGTGCAGAGAGAGACGCAATCCAGAGGAGAGATGCAGAGCTTATGCACGTTGATGCAGAGGGACGCATAGCCACTCAGAGCCACGTTGGGCCACGCAAAGTGACGCGAGAGTGACGGAGAAGTGTGGGAGCAGGGTCTCCAAAGTGTTAGAAGGTCTCAAAGGGAAAGTATCAGGGGTTTTCTTTCAGTTTCTTTGTAAAATCTTTCCTTGTAAAAGCAATTGTTGTTGAAGATTAATAAAGCCCTCATCTACTGCATTGGTTTTCCCACATTGGGTTTCTCCGGGGACAATTGTCTAGAAATAATTATGTTGATGTGATTGGTTCTTGTGAATGTATTTTTCTCTGGGTAATTGTGTGATAACTGCAGTAGAATTTATTTTAATATTTATTGAAGGGATTTCGTAAATAACTTATTGTGAATAACAAGTAGGTGAAATAAATCAGTCGCTGCAGTAGTAGAATTTCAGTTTAGAAATTTTCACACTTCCTTCACCCTGCAACTCTCCCTCTGAAATCGAACTTCTTCTACTTGAGAATCGATTTCCCTCGGGTTGCTGAGTATTTGCCCAGTGTGTCTCCAAATGACTCTCAAGTCTTCTTTTATACTTTTCCTGTTGATGAATCAACGGCCAAGATTAAGTCCCTAATCAACAGCTAAGATTAAAACAGATTTGATCATTATCTTTTAGAAGCTACTCACCCATATCTTTGTTAATACGCATTAATATTTTTATTTTCCTAAGTTTAGACTTAGGAACCCCATTAAAAATATTAATTATTTTAATAACTCAACATCCAGGTGGAATTTCTCCAAACGATTTCTAGGACTTGGAGATCTCATGTATGCTAGCCCCTCCACAAAATTTTGGAGCTAGATCACATCCGATGCTACCTGTTGACCACTACATGTCAACGACCCATAGCAGTGCACCCCTTTTTTCCGCAAAAGGGATAGCGTCTGATCGATGTGTTCGTGTCGTCCAGCTATCATCATCAACTTAAGGGTCATGTTATAATGTAAACCCATTATGCATGTATATGATGTAAATAATCTCAGCAGATCTGTGTCATACATATAATTGCCTAGATAAACCTACTTTTCTGGTGATGATCTACACTCCAAGAGGTTTTTTGTCTCACGGATCCATTCTGGAATGGTCGATAGAATTTTCCTTCAGCCTTACCCCAAAGTCGAAATGGATTTTGTCACTGGGATCTTAGACGAGTCATAGTGTTATAGATCGAGTCTATGTAAAAGTGATTTGGGAATAATCCTAACTATTTGGTTAGGTTATTTTATTACAAATTGCTTGGTTTGCTGAATTATATTTGTGTAACAGAAATGGGTAGTCTGTGAGGATCTATTTCAGATGGGTTTTCCCCCTTGTGATGTAAAAGATATGAAAATTATGATTATTAGTGTCTTTGAGAATTGGAAAAATAATTTATCCCCTCATAAGTTAATTAACTAAATTTTCTAGCTAGAAATTAATCGAAATCCTAAACCAGAAATTTAATTAATTCTAGGTCCTAGGTAAATTTAAATTCTCTAAAGGCAAAATTCGTCGGTCCTTCAAAATTAAATTGTAAGAGGACCCGGGACTAAGGTAAATTGATTATTTTGCTAAATTTTAAGTCTTTGGTCCTTGGGGTTAAGTCAAAGTCAAAATTTTGAGGAAATTAATTCAAAATTTTAATTTTTGAATTAATTACAATGCATTTAATTTAAAATTTTGAATTTCCTCAAGAATTGAAATTTCGACGGATGAGATTAAAAGAAACTTTGATCCACATCAATGGTCGAGATTGCTTTGACGAGGATCATTCAAACTAGCCTTTGGAGGATTTATTTTTAAATAGGAGGTCATTTGTCAGACAATTCATCCGATCTTTTGATCGTGTGCTAAGCAAAGAGCTCTTGTGTAAACTTTTTTGGATAATAAATAAAGACTTTGGGGTTCATTTTTGCCGGTGTTATTCTTCATGGAAATACTGTAAAATGTGTCATTTTCATGCATAATTTTTTTTAGCCATTGATAATAGCTTCTGAAAAGTGATTTGAGTACAGGTATCTTGCTCAATCGCTAGGGTTTGAATAATAATCTAAATTCTGAATGTGATAGCAGGGATCTCTGTTTGTCTGAGTTTTATTATTGTTTTCTCTCTCTATGTTGACGGCTGAATTGAGTTTTGCAAGGAAGTATTGATTTTTTAGATCATCGGGCGTTCGGGGAAGTTTCAGTTGGAGCAGCCAACTCCCGATCCGTGTTTTCTGAAAAGCCCAGCTTAATTTGATCCCAGACTTATCATAAGATATTTTTTATGGGTGATGCATGAAGGGTTTTGAGCTCAACACCTCCTTTAAACTTTAAAAAATTTAATTTTTTTATGGGCAAAATTGATAAATTTGGCTGTTGAGAGCCTTAGATTATCAGATCTAGGAGCGGAGTTGGACTCGCACTCTCCAAATCTGATAGATCTGTCATTCTTGTGCATAGATCTGTAATTATTTTCAGTCTTCTGACTTGGGTTTTCTGGGTTTTAGTTTTTTTATCATTGTATATGTTGTTTGGGTGTTTTCTTGCTGTCGTGCAGCTACAGATCTGAAGAAGAAAACTGTGGAGTCCAAATCTAGGCCCTGGAGGGTAAAATCTGGATCTCTCGGGTTCATCAACATCATTTTTGTAGGGATTCTATCCAGATTTTGCAATCCAGGGTTTCAAAAAAAAAAAATTAATCTGGAGAAAATTTTTAAGGGTTTTCATTGATAAATCTGAAGCAATTGGATTCGACATTTTAATTAAAATTTTCAGAAAATTTTTAAGGGGTTTCTAGACCACTAGTTTGCTTACTAGTTTCCTTCATTTGTTGCCTGGTTTGTGGATTTCACTGTGGAATTTCAATTTAAAAACCTTTCTGTTGTGGATCCCACTCATACCCTGCCCGCAGCTTTCCATATCTCCATTCCCTTGTTGTGTGTTGCCTCAAACCGCTCACTACAGCTCCACAATCCCTCTCCATGCTGCCTGTTGATCATCCGTCCAGCTCATCTCCTGCAATCTCAAACGATGCCTTATTTCTTCCAGCTCGCTCTCTTCTATCCAGCCCGCAGAGCACCCTCCAAACGTTTGTCTTTCTTCCATAAACTCACAGTCCTCTCTCTCTGCTTTTTCAATGCAAACCGCATCCATTCCTTGCCCTATGTTGCCCTCGATCTGCTTCTTCTTGCCCACTCATCGCTCTTCATCCTTTCGCAACCTGGTTTATTTTTTCGATGTATCTTAGCACCCTTTCCATCCATGCTATCCAGCTTCTCCCATTTCTCCCCTCCAGCTCTACGTTTTCTTCGTGCGTCCTCTCTTCCACGACCTTCATTCAAACCCTCGACTGCTCCTTTCTTTCACTTGCCGCTGCATTCGCAGCCCTCCATACCCATCTCACTGATGTCAAAGCCTTTCTCCCCGCAACCGCAATCCGTCCTTCCCTAGCTGCCTTCGAGATCTGCCCTCCTTCCACGCATTTCATTGTCCATCCCAACCTCATCACCACTGTTGTCTAGCTGCTCTCACCTCCTGCAAACCTGCATTCACAAACAATAGAGAAATACACATTCGATTTCTTTTTATTTGTATATATGTGTTTGGTTAGGTTAGTTTTTATTTTCATTTAGTTTAGTTAGTTTAATTTCTATTTTCCTTTTTTTTAATGTGTATATGCTTAGAAATTAGGGGTTAGAATATTTTCCCTTTTTGTATTTGAGATTTCGATTTCTGAATTTTATTTTTGATTTCATTTATTTTTTTTATTTATGAATTTTTTTATTACCCCTTTATTTTTAATTTGAATTTCGATTTTTATTTGTTTTCGACTTTCCCTTTTTCATTTTCATCATTTGCGTTAGTTAGACTTATTTTTTCTTTTATTTCGAATTTCCATTTTGATTTTTATTTTTATTTTTGTGGTTTGATTTTATTTTCTCACTTTTCATTTTTTATTTTATGATTTAAATTTAAATTTTTATTTTTATTTTTTTTCATTTAAAAAATCATTAAAAACATTAAAACTTTTCTAAAATCATAAAAATTCTAAAAAATCTAAAAAAACATTAAAAAATTATATAAATTTTGAAAAATCTAAAAATCCTAAAAATTAAAAAAATTCTAAAAAACTTAACAAATCTAAAAATAATAAAAAGTTTAAAATTTTGGTGACTAAGAAATTAAATTAAAGGGATTCACGCATTCACATTAAAAATTTTAATGTGGCCTATGGCCCATTAAAATTTTAATTTATTAATCTTTTGATTCGTTTTACTTCCATCACATTAAAAGAAAGATTTTGATTTCTTTAGTTACCATTAAAGTTATTGCCTAAGGAATATCTTAAATTTAAATTTGAAGTTCCTTAGTGTTATTTGATGATTAAATGCGTTTTTGATATTTCTATATTGTCAAGTGCGATAAATTTTTTAAATCATATTGGCAATAGGAGAAAGTTGAATGTTCTAAATCTGAATTCCTAACAAAAATCATTTTAAATCTGGAATCTCTTGCATGTTAAAATTTTAGGCATTTATATTGATCATACCTGATTGTCACCATTCGTCACATATTGGAAAATTGTTCTGGATAGCTTGTTATTGTGTAGTCCTTGGTTAGTTCAAATTAAAGGCACTGGTACATAATTGTTTCTATCTTGTGGTTGTGTCTTGGTTACATTAGCGTTTAATTTATTCATCTGAGTTAATCAAGATTCATTTACCATTCATCAAGTTGTTCATCCTTAAAATCTCTTAGAGCATGTGTTTCACAGGTTATCTTCGTCCATTTACCTTAGGGACTACCCCCCTTGACTTGTCTAGGAGAGAGTCTAAATGGAGTAAGGATTAATAGTGACAGCCCTTACTCTGAGCGTTATCGCGGTGCCTAGACACTTTGTGCAACAACACTACCCAAAATCAACACTCCCAATTAGCGAGGAATGTTCTCTAGCAATGCTTCCCAATAGAAGCATCACACTGATCCACAGCATCGGTCCTCTGCGTTGTTGATGCTCGGCTTGCTGCCCCTCATCTACTGCACTGCTGCAACCTGTATTGCTACCCATGACACTGCAACTATCACTGCTACATCTGTACTGCAGCTCCCTCTGAATACGCTGCATCATGTTGCCCATAGCACTGCCACTACTAACTGTTGCACTGCAACTCCCTATACTATCATCTTCTGCTACTGAAACAGATTCTTGACCATCCCCATCTTCTCCCTGAAATAAACAAACTTTGTTCTTCCTAAAGCCTTGGTGTGAATGTCCGCAACCTGTTCTCCTGTCAAGGTGTACCTCAACTATACTGCCCCTTGTTGGACACAGTCTCTGATAACGTGACACCTAATGTCAATGTGCTTCGACCGATCATGAAAAACTGGATTCTCAGAGATCTTGATGCAACTCTTATTATCACACAAATTATTGGTTGCTTCCATTCTTCTCCTGAATAGATTCACAAGCAATTTCCTAAGCCCTATGGCATCACACAAAGTTGTGCTCGCTGCCATATGTTCAACTTCAGCTGAGCTCAGAGCTACGGATTTTTGTTTCCTACTACACCAGGAGGTCATTCTCGATCCAATGTTGAAACAATATCCAATGGTACTTTTCCGATCTACTGAACTTCCAACCCAATCTACGTCAGTGAACCCCCTCAGCCTGATGTCATTGCCTTGGTTGTACATTAGTCCATGCTCGACTATTCCTTGTATATATCTGATAACATGCTTGGTTGCTGCCTAGTGTACCCTCTTTGGTTCCACCATGGACTGACTGAGGGTGTTGACAGCATAACAAATGTTTGGCCTGGTATTGACCAGATACATCAGGGAACCTATGAGCTTCCTATACAAGGTGGGATCAACTTCTTTATCTTCGTATGCATCAATCTTCTTCCAGTTGGTAATCATTGTAGTAGCCATAGGTCTACAGTCTTGGATTCTAAACTTTTTCAAAATCTCTATAGCATATCTCCCTTGTTCAAAGAAAATCCCACCCTTCTGCTGCCAAACTTCCAAACCCAAGAAATAATATATCCATCCCAAATCCTTCATGTCGAATTTTGTAGCTAGGTTTTCCTTGCAATATTTGATGAGCCTGTCAGGAAAAGATCATCCACATATAACACAAGGATTAGAAGCTCATTCTCTACAACCAAATAGTAGAGGTTAGGATCTACGTCACCCTTGACGAATCCCATCTTCTGTAAGTAACCATCAATTCGGTTGTACCATGCTCTAAACGCCTGTTTAAGCCCATACAAGGCTTTATTCAACCTACATACATGAGATTTCTTTTCATGTTTCTCAAAATCCTCTGGTTGTTCAATGTATATTTCTCCTTCTATCATCCCATTCAAGAACACAGTATTAACATCCATCTAGTGAATCTCCCACCCCATCTATGCTGCGAGGGATATCATGGATGTAATAGAAGTATACCTAGCTACTGGGGCGAAGGTTTCTTCGTAGACTATCCGTTCCTTCTGAGCATACCCCTTAGTCACAAACCTGGCTTTGTATTTTTCCACACTACCATCTACAACGTATTTGACTTTGTAGATCCATCTCGAACCGACAACTGACCACTCCTGAGGCCTAAGTACCACTTCCCAGACATCAATGACCATTATGGAACTGTATTCCTCCACCATAGCATCTACCCATACTTGATGCTGAACGGCCTCTTGAATACTAGAGGGTTCTCCAACCTGAGCCACCAAGGCTTGGTATCTATTTGCCTGTCTACGCTCCCTTTTCCCGTTCCTGGGCGCTCCAATGAAATCCTCTGCATCCCATAGTATCTGTCGAAGTTCCCGCCTCGTTCTTCCACTGGTAGTGGGTAGATCTATCTGCTCCTCCTCTTCTTGAGACTCCACATGTTGTGATACCTCTAGAGTTTTTTCTTTAGAAGAAACACTTGTGTTGGTTTCTATTGGTCGAAGTGGCTAGACCAATGGATTTTCCTTTGACTGCTCTTCGGAAGGAATTTCTCAGGATTTCCTGAAAGCTCTATACTCCATGAACTTTACATCCCGTCAATTACGATCTCCCTATTCCCCGAAATATAGACTCTATATGCCTTCGCATTCTCGCTATATCCCATAAGATATCATTTTTCTGCAGTTTGATCCAATTTCTTCCTCTTTTTTTCGGGCATATGGCAGTATGCCAAACTCCCAAATATCTTGAAATGACTTAGCTCAGGCTTCTTACCTGTGAAGACACTCTCTGGAGTAATCTTACCTAATGCCCTAGGAGAAGTCCTATTTTGGACATAAACTGTCGTGCTACATGCTTCTACACATAGGAATTTGGGCATATCCTGATCATACAACAATGCCCACGTTGCTTCAACAATAGCTCTATTCTTCCTTTTTGCAACTCCATTCTGCTCCGGATTATAGGGAGTTGTCCATTCCCTTCTGATGCCTTCCCTTGCGCAAAAATCAATGAATTCCTTGTCAATGAATTCTCCACCATTGTATGAGTGCAACACTTTTATCCTCTTTTTTGTCAGATTCTCAACAAGAGCCTTGAACTCTTAGAATCGACCAAAAACCTCATCCTTGATTTTTAGAAAATAGATCCAAGTCTTTCTGAAATGGTCATCAATGAAAGTGACAAAGTATTCGGCACCACTAAGAGCTTTTGTGGAAATGGGTCCGTAGATATCTGAGTGTATCAATCCCAGAACACTCTTAGCCCTATTTTTACTTCTGGAATAAGCCGCTTTGGCGTAGTTGCCTAGTGCGCACCCTCTGCATACATCATCTCGTTTGGTACTTAACTCTGGAACTCCTGTGACAGTTCTTCCGAGAATTCTTAGAGCCCCATGGTTGTAAGTGTCCCATCCTCCTGTGCCATAGTTCATTCAAATATTTTTCCCCATAGCTGCCTATCAATACCATTGGAGATTCTAGTTGTAACTTATACAGCCTATTACTTCTGACTCCAATTTGAGCCTTCTTTTTCCAACTCGGGTGTTTGACATATACCTTCTTCCCAATGAAGAAAACATCATAGCCCTTGTCTTGTAGTTGAGATACAGAGAGTAAGTTCATCCCCAATCCTGGCACGTGCAACACATTGGTTGCTCGAAGCCAATCACCTGCTTCTGTCTGAAAGACTACAGTACCTCTTCCTACAGGGGTACATTTTGACTTATTTCCCATGGTGATTTGGAAGGTCATCTATTCTTCCTAATAATTCGAAAAACATTCTCGTATTCCTGTCATGTGCGCAAAAGCTCCACTATCAATATACCAAACCTCAAAGGAGGCAGAACTTGCCAAGCAAGCGACTTCTTCCAGTGTGGAAGCTAACATAGAATAATCGTGATCCATATTCTTCATGCTTTGTTCTTTCCCTGGGGAACTGCATGAGTCCTTCTGAGTTGCTGCCCTAGCATTATGCTCCTGACTCGTAGCAGATTCTCTAATCCTATTGCCTGATCTCTGCTCTAATACCATGTGGAAATTTATAACACTGCAGTAACTAATTTATTTCTCCTACTTATCTTCCACAATAAGTTATTTACAAAACCCTTCAGTAAACATTAAAATAAATTCTATTGCAGTTATCACATAATAGCATAGGGAAAATAATAGTGATATACAATCACAAGAATCAATCACATCAACACAATTATTTTTGCACAATTGTCCCCTAAAAAACCCAATGTGGGAAAATTGATGCAGCAGATGAGGGTTTATTTATTAATCTTCAACAACAATCTCTTTACAAAGAACTATTCTACAAAATATTGAGACACTTCTAAGAGAAACCCCTGAGACAATTATTCCTCCTCTACTCGGAGAAGTTATGACACGTCAGAGACACTATGTCCTTCTCTACGCCACTTCTGCATGAGGATTGTCTCTAGCTGCATTGCCTCTCTAATCTCCCGTTTGTGTTGTCTCTAGGATGCTCTGTGTCACCTCCTCCTTAGTCTCTGACTGATGTTAATGCCCTCCTCTTCCTTCACCTTGCAACTCTCCCTCTGAAATCGAACTTCTTCTCCTTGAGAATCAATTTCCCTCGGGTTACTGAGTATTTGTCCGGTGTGTCTCCAAATGACTCTCAAGTCTTCTCTTATACTTTTCCTGTTGATGAATCAACAACTGAGATTAAGTTCCTAATCAATGGCTAAGATTAAAACAGACTTGATCCTCGTCTCTTAGAATGTTCTCACCCATATCTTTATTAATACCCATTAATATTTTTATTTTCCTAAGTTTAGACTTAGGAACCCCATTAAAAATATTAATTATTTAAATAACTCATTATTCGCGTGGAATTTCTCCAAACGATCTTTGGGTCTTGGAGATCTCATGTATTTTAGCCCCTCCACAAACTTTCGAAGCTAGATCACCTCTGATGCTACCCAAAATCAATAGACAGATGAGCGAGGGACCGCATGGCTAGCTCAGGTGGCGAAGAAATGGCATAATGAGCTAGTTGATGGTTGCAAGGGTTGTTACATAGTATTCAAAATTGGCCCAGCTAACCGGTTACCAGTCTAACCGGCCGGTTAGCAGGCCCACCGGTTGGACCCGGTCAGACACCCTGTTTAGCCAAAAATTGGAGCTAACCAGTCCTAACCGGCCGGTTTGCGGTTTATTGCCAGGGCAAATATAACCCCTACAAAATGCATTTTTGTGAGTTTTGAAGCTGTTTTGAGGGAAATTTGGGGTTGTTTTCCTCCAAAAATAGTCCCTCCAAGAAAAACATGCCTACCCTCTCATTTTCCTGGCACATTTCAACCCTAACAATGTTGGCAATTAATGGTAATGTTAAATTCTTAAAGTAAAAATGACATTTCCTTTAATTTTCATTTTCATCCTTTTACTTGAATTTTTAACATTACCATGAAATGACTCAGGATGTTTGAGAGTGGTTTCGACCTCATTGGATTTCATATGGAGAAACTAGAATTTTAGATTTCACTCAAAATTCAGCAGACTTAATGGTTTTCAGGATTTCATGGTTTGGGGGTAAACAATAAATGCAATCAGAGCTCCAAATGATGAGCAAAACTCCTAATCTAGATCCCATTGTGTTGGACGATATTGATCCAACATCAGAATGGATGGAGGAGATTGAAGAACCTGTCTTTGAGGCTGATTTTGATATCAACATAGCTTTAGCGGGGCATGAAGCAGATTATGTGGTGGCATCAGAACCAGGATTAGTAGCGGCATCAAGGAAAGGCAAAGAACCAATGGAAGGCACTAGCCATGCAGGTCGACAAACTCGTGCTTCCATTAAGTCCACTTCTATTGTTATTGGTGGCATTGATACTGAGGTTGCAGATCAGGTTGAGGCATCCTCAGACTCTAAACCAGATGATGTCTATGTAGCTCCTGATGATGATCTTATGGCTAGTAGTGGTGATGAACTTGATGATTGATCATGTGTACACTGTAGACTTGTAGTAGGCCAATGGCCTCATAGCTTGCAGCATTGTTTTTGGACTTTATAGGCCATTTAGAGCCTCATTGCTTATGTATTTTGCTATTTTGTCGATGATGTGTATTGCACTCAGTGCCCTTTTGATATATTCACTTTTACATGGTATATAAATGAGCAAACTTTGCATATTTTGTCTCTATTGGCTTGGAATCATGGTTTTAAATCTTAAAAATAGTTTTGTTTCATTAAAAATTATTTATTTAATGTATTTTTCTAAAACTGGTTCGTTTAGACCAAACCAATCTCGGTTAGACCGGTTCCGGTCGGTAAACTGGTTAATTAGGTGCACTGGTCCAGTCACTAGTTCCAGTTTTAAAAGCTATGGCTTGCTGGCTACCGAATGAGGATCATCTTGCAGAAAAATTTTCTCCTAGGGATATTACCTACAAAATGGTGGGTAACAGTGACCTTGTAGTCGTCAGAGCCACAGCCTCTGCAGCGCCAGAGGCATCGGGTGGAACACAGGGGAAGGTACAATTAACAAGCCCTTACTTGCTTCCCATTGGCTTCCATCCCACAACCTACTCTAAAGACTGGTTCCAAAATAGTTAAGAGGAAGGTCATACTTAGAATAAAAGTAATCAAGATTCTTGCATCACACCTAAATCTTAGGATTTGCATAGCATATAGGTTAGTAAATCATCCAAGCAATGATTTTTCATCCGATTACTTGGCATCAAATTGATAATAAGCAAGAAGTTGACTCCATAAAGCACTAGTCTCACATTTAAATCTAATTTAATCCTTAAATCTTGCTTGAACTAACCAAGTAGCTAGGCTACTCAATCGTGTCTCTCGGACTTGTTGATCGCCAACTTGTCCTTCATCTTCACATTTTTAGGGGGGCTACCCCCATAGCCTATTGTTGGGAGACAAATAGAACGGAGAGGACGGGATCAGAGTGACAACCCCCGACCTGAGTCATCGTCGTAGTGTCTGTACAATTTGAGCGACAACAGCTCCACCCTAAGACCTCCAATCCTATACAAGATGAAAGGACCTTAACTAGAGTCGAAGCAGATAGAGCATGGCTGGCCATAATAGGCATACAAACCCATAATACATAATATCACATGGCCTGCAAGACTTTGTCTTGGATTCTCTAGCTTATAATGGTGCTGTCAAATTAAGAAAATGCATATGGATACCCCTGCTGAAATGAGCAGTAGCATGATAAATGCACAAGATTAGAAAGGAAGAAGATGAGTTTTAATGAAAGGACCATAAAATAGGACTAAATGGAAAAGGATTGTTGATCAGTGGTTGTCATTGATGTCAACCCAAGCAGCACCAAGGGCTACCCCGATCTTGCAAGGGCATTTTGACTTTACAACTCATATTATTTTGTGTCAAATATCTTCTCGATGGATTCTATTCATCGAGATGTTTCCATTGATATATGGTACACCTTCCAGTTCTTCACGGTTTGAGAGTTATTTGCGTTTGAAGTTAGTAACCCTAGTTAGTGGGCTAAAAGCCTATGGGGTTGTGGCATGGCACTCATAATTGGTTGTGGTCATTGAATAGTCAATAGTTGATAATATTTTTTTGCTCCTAAAATCCCTCCAACGTTCACTTGTTGAGGACCCTCTCAACTCAAGACATTCGTATAAATAATGACCTCATATCCTCCTCTTGTAAGGCTTTTGTGGCTTCAATTAGGTCATTGTGGCATTTTCGCTATAACTTTTTTTCTGCGAAGCTTCAGAAGCCGAAATTAAAACCCATTTAAGGCGAAATCTTGATGAATCTCATGACTGAATTTCAGATCTTGGTTTGCTATATTTTCGTTGATATGATCTGAGGAAGTTAGGGTTTTTGCAGGCTCCCAAATTTCATGTCAAACAGGTGACGTTGGGAAAATTGTCATAACTTTCTCTCTGAGCATTGGATTCAAATTTCATAAATAGTCACCGAAAGAGGACACACTATAGTTTGTTGAGTAGAATTTTCAGGGCCAAAGGTCGCAACAGTGACACATGGCACTTCGTACAAGTTCACTCTACTGAAACAGGCTATAATCAGGTCATTATGCAAGATTGGGCATAACTCTTTCTTGAAGAACCCAATATTGATCAGACCTATGGGGTTGCAAAAGAGGACTCGTTGGGCTACGACAGGACAAAATTTCAAATCCTAGAGATCCGAAATTACATAGATACAACAGATTCAATATCAAGCTCCTAGAAGGCAAGAAAAAGCATGCATTCAAGGGTCACTACAATAAGGACCAAGGGTCACTACAATAAGGACCACACATCAACAGTCAAGGGTAAGTCTCCTACAACAAGGTATGCATGATTAAGTGTTTACATTTGAATTTTTGAGTATGATCTCTGACATATGTTTTTGCGGGACAACGCAAGTATAGACAAGGTCTTAGTTATATCTCTATGTCTCTATATGTCACAATTAGTTTTGATACCACATTTTGGATGTCCTATTCTTGATATTACACAATCGATGCTACACCAAGTCTACTAAATCTATATGATGTTGTAAGTTCATGTTACTTGTCTCGTCATAGTTGATAGAATGGTCTTGATACCACACAATTGATGCTACACCAAGTCTGCTAAATCTATATGATGTAGTAAGTTCAAGTTACTTGTCTTGTCATAGTTGATAGAATGGTCTCTGTTGTTGTACTTAGAACTTGGTTCATCACAAGTCTAGGGTTTGTCATCAGTTTCTATTATATATATCTTTAGGTCAGTTTTGGATATAGTCTTGCATAGAGTCCAGGCCTATATCAAGAGTGGGAGTCTTTGTCTACTGCTGCAACAAGTCAACAACAAAAGTGACAAGAACATTTCAAGTACGCATTGTAATTTTAATTTGTATTTATTCATTATTATGCACTTACATGTGTTTTGCTGGCAGAGGTAAGTTGAAGAGTATTTTGTTTTTCCTTTTGAGATTAGGTTTCGTTGGGCAAATTTGCATGTAGGTAGAATAAGATTCAAGGACAGCATCAAGCGAGCATTTAAGAGCTGAAGTATCAAATCAAAGGAAGCATTGCAGCGGGACATCCTTTAAAACCATGACAACCATCCGTATATTGTGAAGAAGTGTCAAGGCCAAGAGTCATCATTGTAAAGTTGTGAAGGAGTCATTTGTAAAAGTGTCATCATTGGAAGAGTCATTATTGTAAGGGTCAATTTGCCTAGAGTTGAAAAGGCATTATTCAACTCAAGGGACAAGTTCCACGATGATTTTGTCAAAAGAGAATACGTGCTAGATGGGCCAAACATTGAATGCTTCAAATGCCATAACTATGGCCATAGCATTCGCGGTTGTAGATATCAGATGGAATCACCTATGGACAACACTGAATGCTTCAAGTGTCATAACTATGGGCACATGGCTCGAGATTGTAGGAATAAGGTGGTCTGGAAAAGGAAACAAGTACAAAAAAACAAAGCAGATAACAAGGTTTCAACAGTTATGCTTTCAGGATTTGTAAAAGCAAAATGTCATGAGGAATTAGCAGTTGCTCCAAATAATGACTTAAGTCAAGATGGCCTGTTAGGTGACTCACTATTTTGAACAATCTGGCTTGTTGACTCCTTAATGTTTGTAGAGGAGGAGTCTATGCAGCAATATATGGCACAAGTCTACGATTGACGGGAAGGTAGTTTGAACAAGATGGCAGTGTCATTACAAGTTCAGGGGGAGCAAAACAGTTGAAGGATTACAAGTTACTAGGAACAAGACAAGATTAGTCTGCAGAGGATATGCACAAGTTGAAGGAATCGATTTTGAAGGAATATTTGCTCCCGTTGCCAGAATGGAAGCTATCAAGATGTTTCTCGCTTATGCTTACTCGCGAAAAATCAAGGTCTACCAAATGGATGTTAAGTTAGCTTTTCTAAATGGTGAATTGGAGGAAGAAGTTTACATTGAACAAACCAAAGGTTTTCTACTCTTTGACAAAGAAGACTACTTCTGCAAATTCAAAAAGGCTCTATATGGTCTCAAGCAAGCTCCTAGGGCTTGGTATGCTCATCTTGACGAATATCTACATCAACATGGATTCAAGAAAGGAAGCACTGACAACAATCTTTATGTGAAAGTGGATCGAGATAACCTAACAATTATCGAAGTATATGTGGATGATATAATCTTTGGAAGCACTGATGACAAATTAAGTAAAGACTTTGCCACAAAAATGCAAAGTGAATTTGAAATGTCTATGATTGGCAAACTGAAATACTTTTTAGGGCTTTAGATTTCTCCGCAGGATAAAGGAATATTCATATATCAAACCAAGTACATCAAAGAAATGATGAAGAAATTCTAGATGGAAGATTACAAACCAATCCTTATCCCCATGGTAACATGTTGCAAGTTAAGCTTAGAAAATTCGTCAAAGGATGTGGACCAAAGGTTGTATAGATCCATGATTGGTAGACTTATATGTGACAGCCTCCCGGCCTATGTGATGTAAATAGGTGGACAAGTAGCAAGATTCCAAGCAGCACCAAAAGAATCTCATATTATTTCCGTCAAAATAATTCTTCAATATCTTAAGGGCGCAGCGGAATATGGTCTATGGTATCCCAAAGGAAATGATCTGGTCATCCAAGCTTATACAGATGTAGATTGGACAGGAAGTGTTGATGATCGTAAGAGTATCAGTAGAGCAGCATTCTATCTAGTTGGTTGTCTTGTTTCATGGTTAATTAAAAAGCAGTCTTAAATCTCATTATCCACAGCAGAAGCAGAATATATCGCGGCAACAGCGTGTTGTACACAAGTTATCTGGATGAAGCAAACTTTGCAAGATCTTCAAGTCAAGTTTGATGAGCCTATTCCCATCTTTTGCGATAACACCCGCACCATCAGTATCTCCAAGAATCCTTTGATGCATTCCAAAACTAAGCACATTCCGATTAAATATCATTTCGTTAGAGAGCAGGTCGCTAAAAGGAATATCAAGCTTGAATATGTTGGCACAAAGAAACAAATTGTTGGCATCTTTACCATACCATTACCTCGTGAAGCATTTGAGTATCTTTGCCAAAAGCTTGGGATTCTCCAGAGTTTTCATTAGACTCTTTCTCTTATCTACTCGAGTAGAAAGGGGGAGTGGAGGTGTGTACAAGTCCGTAGCATGGTTGTTTGTTAGGGGGAGTTACCCTTTGCCATTGATGACAAAGGGGGAGAGAAGGTAGTAGGAAGAGGCATCATGATCGCAGGGGGAGTACTTGTGTTGCCATCAATGCCAAAGGTGGAGATTGTTGATCAGTGGTTGTCATTGATGTCAACCCAAGCAGCACTAAGGGCTACCCAAATCTTGCAAGGGCATTGTGACTTGACAACTCATATTATTTTCCGTCAAATATCTTCTCAATGGATTCTACTCATCGAGATGTTTCCGTTGATCTATGGTATGCCTCCCAGTTCTTCACGGTTTGAGAGTTATTTATGTTTGAAGTTAGTAACCCTAGTTAGTGGGCTAAAACCCTATGGGGTTGTGGCATGGAACTCATAATTGGTTGTCGTCATTGAATAGTCAATAACTAATAATATTTTTTTGCTCATAAAATCCCTCCAACATTCACTTGTTGAGGACCCTCTCAACTCAAGACATTCATATAAATAATGACTCTCACATCCTCCTCTTGTAGGGCTTTTGTGGATTCAAACAGGTCATCATGGCATTTTTGCTATAAGTTTTTTTTATGCGAAACTTCAAAAGCTGAAATTCAAACCCATTTGATCCAAAATCTTGATGAACCTCGAGACCGAATTTCAGATCTTAGTTTGCTATAGTTTCAGAGATATGATCTGAGAAAATTAGGGTTTTTGCAGGCTCCTGAATTCCATGTCAAACAGGTGACGTTGGGAAAATCGTCATAACTTTCTCTCTGAGCATTGGATTCAAATTTCGTAAATAGTCACAGAAAGAGGACACACTGTAGTTTGTTGAGTAGCATTTTCAGGGCCGAAGGTCGCAACAGTGACACGTGGCACTTCGTACAAGTTCGCTCTACTGAACTAGGCTATAATCAGGTCATCGTGCGAGATTGGGCATAACTGTTTCTTGAAGAATCCAATCTTTATCAGACCTGTGGGGTTGCAAAGAGGACTCAGAGGGCTACAACAGGACGAAATTTCAAAACCTGGAGATCCGAAATTACATAGATACAACGGATTCAATATCGAGCTCGTAGAAGGCAAGAAAAAGCATGCATTCAATGATCACTACAATAAGGACCACACATCAACAGTCAAGGGTAAGTCTCCTACAGCAAGGAATGTATGATTAAGTGTTTACATTTGAATTTTTGAGTATCATCTCTCACATATGTTTTTGCAGGACAACATAAGTATATACAGGGTCTCGGTTATATCTCTATGTCTCTATATGTCACAGTTAGTTTGGAAACCACATTTTGGATGTCCTATTCTTGATACTACACATTTGATGCTACATCAAGTCTGCTAAATCTATATGATGTTGTAAGTTCATGTTACTTGTCTTGTCATAGTTGATAGAATGGTCTTTGTTGTTGTACTTAGAACTTGGTTCATCACAAGTCTAGGGTCTGTCATCAGTTTCTATTGTATATATCTTTAGGTCAGTTTTGGATATAGTCTTGCATAGAGTCCAGGGCTATATCAAGAGTGGGAGTCTTTGTCTACTGCTGAAACAAGTCAACAAGAAAAGTGACAAAAACATTTCAAGTACGCATTGTAATTTTAGTTTGTATTTATTCATTATTATGCACTTACATGTGTTTTGCAGGCAAAGGTAAGTTGAAGGGTATTTTGTTTTTCCTTTTGAGATTGGGTTTCATTGGGCATTTTTGCATGCGGGTAGAAGAAGATTCAAGGACAGTATCAAGCGAGCATTCAAGAGCTGAAGTATCAAATCAAAGGCAGCGTTTTAGCGGGACATCCTTTAAAGACATGACAACCATCCGTATATTGTGAAGAAGTGTCAAGGTCAAGAGTCATCATTGTAAAGCTGTAAAAGAGTCATTTGTAAAAGTGTCATCATTGGAAGAGTCATTATTGTAAAAGAGTCAATTTGCCTAGAGTTGAAAAGGCATTATTGGGAGGTATTGGAGTCTTTGTTGGGATGATGTCATGGTTGGGTTGCAGGTCATAGTGTGATTGGTGTTCAGTCAAGTACAAGAAAATCATTGTAAATCATATTGTATTGTGGATCATTGTCCCTCGTACGGGAGTCCACACTTTTGTCTCATTTCTGGTCATTATAGGGTGGCAAGTGTTGATTTGGGGTAGCATCGGATGTGCTCTAGCCACGAATATTGGTGGAGAGGCTAAGGCACATGAGATCTCCAATACCCAGAAAGGGTTTGGGAAGATTCTAAATAGTTTGGAAGATATTAAGATAATTAATATTTTTAATGGAGTCCCTAAGTCTAAACTAGGGAAAATTAAAATATTAATGTGAATCAATATAAAACTGTGTTAGAATGGTCCAAAAGTCATGGATCAAGCCAGATCTAATCTTAGTCGTTAATTAGGGACTTAATCTCAGCCTTTGATTTGTCAACGAGAAAAGTATAAAAGGACGCTTGAGGGTCACTTGGAGAACACGCCAAGAGATCAAGATTTCGACTTACTTAAGCTCAGTTTGCTGAGAAAGTTAAGAGAGTGATCTGGAGTTGCCGCTGAGTGGAAGTGAATCTAGAAGCAGAGAGGCAGAGATAGTGTCGACAGGATCAGCGCAACAGTCAGAAAGCTGACATGGAGGGTAGAAGCCGAAACTGCCGAGAACAGCTGGAAATGTCGGGAATTGACGGAACAACCGGGAAAGCTGATGCAGAGGGCAGAAGCCGGAAATGCTGAGAACAGTCGAACTGCCAAGAACTGCCGAAACAGCTAGGAAAGCTGATGCAGAGGGCAGAAGCTGAAACTCCCAGGAACAGCCGGAACTGTCGGGAAATGCCGGAACTGTCAGAAAAGCTGACGCAGAGGGTAGAAGCCGGAATTGCCGGAAACTACCGGAAACTGCCGAGAACGTTGATGCAAAGGCCAAAAGCCAAAACTACCAAGAACAGATGGAACTATCGGGAACTGCGGGAACTACCGAGAAAGCAAACACAGAGGTCAGAAGAGGCTGACGTTGGGGTTTTTCGTGGGGCAAATTGCAGCTGAGGAGCTGTCAGAGTGTTTATCCGGGGTTTCAATTAGAGCATCTGTCTCCAAAGGAAAGGTACTACTGCCACGATTTTTCTTTGTTGGGTGAGCCGCTAGTCAAAACAGTACCTAACAGGGCAAGGCCAAGGAGGAGGGAGTTGTTGCTGAGGCAGATTTCTAGCCAAGGAATCCGAATCAGCGTTGTTGTCGCACAAACGATCGAAGAGGGGCAACTTGACGTTGGAAGAAGGATTTCCAGGTGGGAAATCGGGACTTAGAGGGAGTCTAGAAGAGAACTTCCAGACAGGAAGTAGAGAGACTCAGCAGGAGTCAAACCGAGAACTTCCAAATGGGAAGCGAAGAGACTCAGCAGGAGTCGAACAGAAAACTTCCAGACGGGAAGTAGACTCAGCAGGAGTCGAACAGAGAACTTCCAGATGGGAAGTAGACTCAGTAGGAGTCGAACAGAGAACTTCCAAGAGGGAAGTAGAGAGACTCAGAGGAGTCAACAAGAAGAATAGAGAGATGGCCATTAATGGGCTAAGGGATCAGGACATGTTGGATGAGGCATCCAACTTTGTCATCTGGAATGCCAGGATCCTTTCTTTTTTGTGTGCCATGAGTGCTCATATGCCACTTGAGAAGAAGTGGGGAGACATCGAGCTATAGTCAGGTGAACTATAGGCGATGAGGGGCAGTGTCCATGAGGTACCCAACCTCTTAGATTAGACCTTGCTACGGGGGCCCCAAAGAGGAGTAGAAGTACTAGCAATGTCAATAGAGACGAATGCGGATGGAGCGACAGAGGGAGCTACAGTGCAGGATTCCCAGGACAGTGCGAGGCTACCAAGCTGCAATAGTGTGAGAGGCACAGGAGTGTTGCACCAGTGCAGGATTCCCAGGACAGCGCGAGGCTAGCAAGCTGCAACAGTGTGAGAAGCACAAGAGTGTTGCACCAGTGCAGGATGGCATAGAGACATGTGCAACGGTGCGAGATGCATGGAGTTGTTGCAACAACGCAGAGGTCAGAGAGGGAGCACTTGTCAGTGACAGAGGGAGCTTCAGCATTAAGAGTGTTTCTAGCCTGATGGAGATGTCAGAGTTGGGAGATCAGTTACTTACTTCTCAGTAACTGGGTTGCAATGCAACAGTTAGCAGTGGTAATGCTATGGGCAGCACAATGCAACATGATGAGGGGTTGCAATGCAGATGCAATAGTGGTAGTGGCAAGGCCATGGGCAGCAGCACAGATGCAAAGGGAGTTGCAGTACGGATGCAAAAGTGGTGGTGGCAGGGCCATGGGTTGCAGTATAGGATGCAATAGTGTAGAGGATGTTGGGCAGCAGGCCTAGCATTAGCACAGGGACCAATGCCAGATGATCAGAGTGATGCTCATTGAGGAATATTACTAGAGCACAGTCCTCGCTAAGAGGAAGTGTTGATTTGGGGTAGCATTGGATGTGCTCTAGCCACGAAAATTGGTGGAGACGCTAAGGCACATGAGATTTCCAATGCCCAGAAAGGGTTTGGGCAGATTTTAAACAGTTTGGAAGATATTAAAATAATTAATATTTTTAATGGAGTCCCTAAGTCTAAACTTAGGGAAATTTAAAATATTAATGTGAATTAATATAAAACTATGTTAGAATGGTCCAAAAGTCATGGATCAAGCCAGATCTAATATTAGTCGTTGATTATGGACTTAATCTCGATCATTGATTTGTCAACGAGAAAAGTATAAGAGGAGGCTTGAGGGTCACTTGGAGAACACACCAAGAAATCAAGATTTCGACTTTCTGGGGCTCAGCTTGCTGAGAAAGTTGAGAGAGTGATCTGGAGTTGCAGCTGAGGGGTAGTGAATACAGAAGAAAAGAGGCAGAGATAGTGTTGGGAGGATCAGCGTAGCAGCCAGGAAAGCTGATGCAGAGGGCAGAAGCCGGAACTGCCGAGAACAGCTGGAACTACTGGGAACAACCGGGAAAGCTGACGCAGAGGGCAGAAGCTAGAACTGTCGGGAACAGCTGGAACTATCGGGAATAGCAGAAACTGCCGAGAACTACTGGAAGAGCCGGTAAAGCTGACGCAGAGGGCAGAAGGCGGAACTGCCGGGAACAGCCAGAACTGTCGAGAACTGCCGAGACTGCCAGGAAAGCTGACGCAGAGGGCAGAAGCCGAAACTGTCGGGAATAACCGAAACTGCCGGGAAAGCTGACGCAAAGGGCAGAAGCTAGAACTGTCAGGAATAAATAGACTGTCAGGGACTGCTGGGAAAGCTAACGCAAAGGGCAGAAGCTAGAATTGTCGGGAACAGACGGAACTGTCGGGGACTGCCGAGAAAGTTGACGCAGAGGGCAGAAGAGGCTGACGTTGGGGTTTCTTGTGGGGGCAGATTGGAGCTGAGTTGCTGCCAGAGTGTTTATCCGGGGTTTCAGCCGGAGCATCTGTCTCCAAAGGAGATGTAATACTGCTAAGACTTTTCTCTGTTGGGTGAGCCAGATTTGGCACCCAAATTGTACTTTGAAACTGCTTAATAAATCAAACCCTCAAATAGTTGCACCGGTTTTCCCACATTGGGTTTTTCCGGGGACATTAGTCCAAAAGTAACGGTGTCATTTGTGTGCTTGTTTCTATTTCCTTCAGTTGATGATCTGTAATGTGTTGAGCATGTACTTGTGTTTATTTTCAATATTTACATGGCAAATATCTTGTTAACTAATCAAAACAAGTAGCAAGGAATAAATCAGAAAGTACATGGAGGGTTTCTAACTATTAGACTTAGAAACTTCAACATGGTATTAGAGCGTGGTTGCAAATCACAGGAGAACTGAGGACATCAACCGAACAAAGCAGCAGCAGCAGAAAACAGTTGTCCCGAGTGACAGAAGTTGTTCCTAGCAGAGTGGCAGCAAAGAAGGGGTGACATAGTGCCTACATCATCAAGATTGAGTCAGGAAGAGGCAGCGTAGAGGTTGAGGGAGGCAAAGGCAGGCTCACGCAGAGCCATGCAGAGGCCAGGAGGGTTGACGCAGTTGCATGAGGAGGTTGATTTGCCGGTGTCGGGATTACGCAGAGCATAGGAGCTCTATCGTTCAATTTGTTGGTGTTTAGGAGGCCATGGGTAAGTTGCAGAGTGGAGCTGGTGGGGTACTCTAGTCAGAACGGTACCTAACAGGGCAAGGCCAAGGAGGGAGTTGCTGCCAAGGTGGATTTCTAGCCAAGGAATCTAGATCAGCATTGTTGTTGCACAGACAATCGGACAAGGGCAACTTGACGTTGGCAGAAGGATTTCCAGGTGGGAAATCGGGACTCAGAGAGAGTCCAGAAGAGAACTTCCAGATGGGAAGTAGAGAGACTCAGCAAGAGACGAACCAAGAACTTCCAGAAGGGAAGTGGAGAGACTCCGCAGGAGTCGAACAGAGAACTTCCAAATAGGAAGTAGACTCAGCAGGAGTCGAACAAAGAACTTCCAAACGGGAAGTAGACTAAGCAGGAGTCGAATAGAGAACTTCCAGGCGAGAAGTAGAGACTCGGAGGAGTCGACAAGAAGAGTAGAGAGATGGCCATGAATGGACTGAGGGATCAGGACAGGTTGGACAAGGCATCCAACTTTGTCATTTAGAATGCCAGGATCCTTTCTGTTTTGTGTGCCATGAGTGCTCATCTGCCACTTGAGAAGAAGTGGGGAGACATTGAGCTATAGTCAGGCGGACTACAAGCGATGAGGGGCAGGATCTTTGAGGTACCCAACCTCTTGGATTAGACCTTGCTATGGGATCCCTAAAGAGGAGTAGCAGTATTGGCAATGTTAATAGAGACGGATGCAGATGAGCGACAGAGGGAGCTATAGTACAGGATTCCCAAGACAGCGCAAGGCTAGCAAGCTGCAATAGTGCAAGAGGAACAAGAGTGTTGCACCAGTGCAGGATGGCACAGAGAGGTGTGCAACGGTGCGAGATGCATGGAGTTGTTGCAGCAACGCAGAGTTCAGAGAGGGAGCACTTGTCAGTAACAGAGGGAGCTTCAGCATCAAGAGTGTTTCTAGCCTGACGGAGATGTCAGAATTGGGAGATCAGTTACTTACTTCTCAGTAACTGGGTTGCAGTGCAACAGTTAGCAGTGGTAGTGTTATGGGTAGCATGATGCAGCATGATGAGAGGGGTTGCAGTGCAGATGCAGCAGTGGCAGTGGCAGTGGCAAGGCCATGGGCAACAGCACAAAAGCAGAGGGAGTTGCAGTACGGATGCAGCAGTGGTAGTGGCAGGGCCATGGGTTGTAGTACAGGATGCAATAGTGTAGAGGATGTTGGGCAACAGACCTAGCATCAGCACAGGGACCGATGCCAGATGATCAAAGTGATGCTCAGTGAGGAATATTACTAAAGCACAGTCCACTAAGAGGGAGTCTTGATTGGGGTAGCATCAGATGTGCTCTAGCCATGAAATTTGGTGGAGAGGCTAAGGCACATGAGATCTCCAATACCCAGAAAAGGTTTGGGCAAATCCTAAATAGTTTTGGGGATATTAAAATAATTAATATTTTTTATGGAGTCCCTAAGTCTAAACTTAGGGAAATTAAAATATTAATGTGAATTAATATAAAACTGTGTTAAAATGGTCCAAAAGTCATGGATCAAGCCAAATGTAATTTTTTCCGTTGATTAGGGACTTAATGTCGGTCATTGATTTGTCAACGAGAAAAGTATAAGAAGCTTGAGGGTCACTTGGAGAACACACCAAGAGATCAAGATTTCGACTTTCTGGGGTTGGGTTTGCTGAGAAAGTTGAGAAAGCGATATGGAGTTGTAGCTGAGGGGCAGTGAATAAAGAAGCAGAGAAGCAAAGATAGTGCTGGGAGGATCAGCGCAGCAGCCGAGAACGCTGACGTAGAGGGCAGAAGCCGAGACTGCCAGAACAGCTGGGAAAGCTAACGGAGAGGACAGAAGTCGGAATTGTCAGGAACAGCCGAAACAACCGAAATTGCCGGGAACTACCGGAAGAGCCAGGAAAGTTGACGCAAAGGGTAGAAGTTGGAACTACCGGGAGAGTTAACACAGAGGGCAGAAGTCGAAACTGTCGAGAACAACCAGAACTGCCAGGAACTACCAGAACTGTCGGGAAAACTAACGCAAAGGGCAGAAGCCGAAACTGCCGGGAAAATTGACGCAAAGGGAAGAAGAGGTTGACGCAGTCCCTATGTTAAATTTGGACAACTAGGTCCAAACTCCATGTTCTGATGCTCAGATTAAGAGGCTAATATTTTTGTTGGATTCCTCTTTCTGAGAGGTGTAAAATCCATATAAAAATAGTCTTAATTCGATGAGCAGAACTTATATTTTGAATTTATTATTCTTAATAAATTATATGTGCAAGGTCAGCCAGTTTTGTAATGTAGGCTCACATGCCCAACAGATGTGTCACACACCCTCATTGATGGATATAAATACAGGAAAAATTGGAGAGAATTTCAACACATCACAACTCACATCTTCCTCTCTCATCCTAAAAAGTACGAGCTACCTAAAGGACGAATTTCAGCCACACGTGGGAAGGACGAAGAGGACAGACCGTACGGCTGAGCTGCAGTACGTTTTTCTGCTGCTAGGGTTTTGCAGAAAGTTTGACCAGCGTTGACTTTGGTCAACGCCTGGTCCAATCAAGTTGAAAACTTGTGGAAGGTTCGATTTTTGAAGGCCGTACTACCTGGCACAAAAATCGAGGTCAAAGGGTTGACCGTTTTGCTGCTGCGTTGACTTTTAGCTTGCTGTCCCTGCGTCTTTTCAGGACAACGTTGACTTTTGTAGAATTGACTTGGGTTGACTCATCTACTGGTTGGAGGGTTGTTGTGACACATGCTGAGCTGGCTGACCAAAGGAGACTTTGCTGGTTGAAGCATCCTGTTGACTGCCAAAACGAACACACACATTTTTCCTGTTTCTGATTTGTCTTCTGTAAGATCTGCTTATATGTTCTATCTGCATTTTGCTTAACTACTTGTATGATTGCTGTGAGAAAAGTGAAATTGATCTTAGCATAGAACATCTACAAAACTTTACATGGTATCAGAGCTGAGGTGAAGACAAACTCTATCTATAGCAATCATCATCGAAGGAAATGGATTCCACTAAGCTTGAATTCAGGGAGGATGACAAGCTGACTGGAAGTGATGACTTCCATGCCTGGAAGATGATATTAGATCTAAAATTGGAAGATCATGATCTCCTAGATCATGTGACAGGGAAGATTCAAGAACCTCCATCAAATGCCTCTGCTACTGTTAGAAACAAGTATAAGAAGGGAGAAATCAGAGCAAAGCTGCTG
>APFE030704024.1:228396-252400 GCA_000404065.3 Pinus taeda | reverse complement strand
ATTGTTGAGATTTTCTGTTTGTAACAAAATAGGAAAAATTTCAGCTGATGACAACAATAGGGATTCAGTTCCTAGATTAGCTCCAATTTGTTGGGAGGGAGTTAATGCCTCCTATATTTGATGTGAGGGAGTTAATGAGCTGTTAGATTCTCTATGCTATATAACAGGCAACCATTCAGATGGTTTGCTAAGAGTGTGAGAGTTTTGTGAGGAATTATTGATGTAATCTCCAATTTGATTAATAAATTCCTGATGCCTATGTTTGGTGGACGTAGCCCAGATTGGTTGGGTGAACCACGTTAATTCTTGTGTTTATGTGCTTGATATTCTGTTGTTTGTTTAATTGATTTGCTGTGCACCTGTACCAACATTCATCCGCGATGTGAAAACCACATGAAGGGTAAATGTGGCACATCGGTACATTTCCAAGTATGCAAAAATAGCCTAGGAATAGATATTTTCATTTCCCACATTTATTAATGTTCTTGCAATAGGTATACTATATAAGTGTAGGCTTAAAGTTCCACATAACAAATGTAATGATTCACGTACATGGTTTCATAGTTGGGGAAATGTATATATGCTTCTAGTTAGCACCGCCAACTGTTAGCATGGTTGAGCGTCGAAATAGATAGTATATGGTAGCGCTACTAACATGGTTGAGCGTCGAAATAAATAGTATATGGTAAGGACTCTATCGGGAAAGTGTTCCTTCATTTATCAAATCAATAGATATTGATATTAATCCCACATTGATATGTGCTTTCCAATGTGTATGATTGATATTAATCCCACATTGATGTGTTTTTCAATAGATATTGATATTAATCCCACATTGATATGTGTTTTTCAATGTGTATGATTGATATTAATCCCACATTGATATGTGTTTTTTAATGTGTATGATATAAGAGTGCATATTAGATAGCAATGAAATCAATAGATATTGATCTTAATCCCACAATGATATGTGTTTTTTAATGTGTATGATGTAAGAGTGTGTATTAGATAGCAATGAAACAAACTCTCTGGATGAGGATTTAGAATAGGAGTTCGTCTCGAGAAAGGAAAAATTAAACAACTTTTGGAAATCAATAGATATTGATATTAATCCGACATTGGTAGATATTGATATTAATTCCACATTGATAAATATTGATATTAATCCCACATTGATATGTGTATGATATAAGAGTGCATATTAGATAGCAATGAAACAAGCTTTGGAATAGGAGTTAGTCTCGAGAAAAAAAAGTTTAAACAACTTTTGGAAATCAATAGATATTGATATTAATCCCACATTGATATGTGTATGATATAAGAGCACATATTAGATAGCAATGAAACAAACTCGAAATAAATAGTACATGGTAAGGACTCTATCGTTAAAGTGTTCCTTCGTTTTTTAAATCAATAGATATTGATATTAATCCCACATTGATATGTGTATGATATAAGAGTGCATATTAGATAGTAATGAAACAAACTTTGGAATAAGAGTTAGTCTCGAGAAACGAAAAATTAAACACCTTTTGGAAATCAATAGATATTGATATTAATCCCACATTGATATGTATATGATATAAGAGCACATATTAGATAGCAACGAAACAAACTATGGAATAAGAGTTAAACAACCTTCGGAAATTTTGCAATTTGAACATAATGTAATATACAGTCAATAAACATAATAATTTTGTAATTCGAAAATAATGTAATATACAGTGAATAAACATAATAATATAAGGACAACCACTTGGAGAGAGATATAAAAATATATAGCCTAAGATTAGTAGGGGAAATTGAACTAGACATTACAAAGATGATATAAAAGAGAAGAATATAAAAGAAAAGAAAAACTATAGAAGTGCAATGATAACATCTTGTGCAATATATATATATATAGCAGAAGAAATTTTAGACAAAACAAACTTTGGAATAGGAGTTAGTCCCGAGAGAGGAAAATTTAAACAACCCTTGGAAATTTTGCAATTTAAACATAATTTAATATACAGTCAATAAACATAATAATATAAGGACAACCAGTTGAACAGAGATATAAAAATATATAGCCTAACATTAGTAGGGGAAATTGAACTAGACATTACAAAGATAAAACAAAAGAGAAGAAAAATTATAGAACTACAATGATAACATCTTGTGCAATATATGTATATGCATACAGAAGAAATTTTAGACATTACGAAGATGACATAAAAGAGAAGAAAAATTATAGAACTACAATGAAAACATCTTGTGCAATAGATGTATATGCATACACAACAAAATTATAACAGTTCCATAATGTAATTCGAACATAATGTAATATACAATTAATAAACATAATACTATAAAGACAGCCAGTTGAAGAGAGATATAAAAATATGTAGCCTAACATTAGTAGGGGAAATTGAACTAGTCAGAAGAAATTTTAGACATTACGAAGATGACATAAAAGAGAAGAAAAATTATAGAACTACAATGAAAACATCTTGTGCAATAGATGTATATGCATACACAACAAAATTATAAGAGTTCTATAATGTAATTCGAACGTAATGTAATATATAATTAATAAACATAATACTATAAGGACAACGAGTTGAAGAGAGATAAAAATATGTAGCCTAACATTAGTAGGGGAAATTGAACTAGTCAGAAGAAATTTTAGACATTACGAAGATGACATAAAGGAAAAGAAAAATTATAGGACTATAATGATAACATCTTGTGCAATAGATGTATATTCATACACAACAAAACAATTGTATATGGATACACAACAAAATGATAACAATTGGATGAAAGAAAAATTATAGAAATATTGTAAGAAAGGGGATGTTTGTTTTTTATGGATGGTGGTACATTACATATGGTATTATTATAACAATTGGATGAAAGAAAAATTATAGAAATACTGTAAGAAACAGGATATTTGTTTTTTATGGATGGTGGTACATTACATATGGTATTAGAGTTATATGTTCAATATTGAGGCATATGGGTCAAGACACAATTGTAAGATAGGAATGAGCTTCAACTACAACAAACATAGGTTTGAATAGAAGAGGAAGTGACACCTTGTACAAAAAAAGTGTTGGAAGGATAAAAGAATTGAAAACTGGACCTAACAGATAGTAAGACAATTCATGAATAGGTTTCATAAGAGAGATATTAGTAATATGATGCTACTGCTACAACTAGCATGAGAGAGTTGTATTATTAGGAAATATTAGGTCTGACTGTTTAAAGAAATTACATTAAGAGTTCAAGTGTATACATTCTAAAGGACCCTAGAAGGGTAATATCTAGTAAGAAAAGTTAATTGATAAGAGAGACAAGACGAGGGGATAAGATGAGCGGATAAGGCATGTGCTACTGATATCTATTCCAAAAGGAGAAATGTCTCTAGTTTTAACCTAGCAATTATACCACTGTTCTATTTGAGAAAGAGGTACAATGGAAGGGAAACTTCACAAACCATATGATTAGAAAAGGCTTGGATAAGCCTTATCTCCTAGTACGATGGTGTAAAGTGGTACAAGAACTTACATTTTGAATAGAGAATATAGTAAGAATGCACTGAACCAAGAATACATAGTGTTATTGAGTTTTGCACTCATACTCTTGGGATTCACTGACGAGAATGTAATGTTATATATATATATATATAATATATATATATATTTATATTATATATATATATATATATATATAATTATATATATATATATATAATATATAAATATACGCAACATAAAGAAATATTTTTGAACCCTAGGAAATCAGCAGCATTTAGTGGCATACATAATAAGCAAGACACTATAAAGGCATATAAATACATAAGAGACTGAATATGGTCTAAGGCATAATACAAAACATGAACTCAAAAAGAATCCTTTCTTGAGCAATATTTAATATTAATGTTGGACAATAAAACATTGTATTAAAGAAAATAAATGCTAACAACCTAACTTTCAGGAATTCATTCCCTTGTGGACTTGACATTTAAGTCCAGATGTATGACTACGCTCAATAATTGGAGCATAGAGTCTGACTAATGAAAATACCAAATAAGAAAAAAATTAAAAAAATATAGATATAGGAAAAACTTTAAGAGGAAATTATAATGGCCCTGAAAAGGGGAAACAAATTCATGATTGGTAAACATGAAGGATGAAATTATTCTCAGAAATATATGGAAGAGAAGGTAAAGAAATTGTAACCAAGAGAATTAGTTGACAAGAGAATACCATAGGAAAACGTGTGAAGTCACATATGTGAAAACCCTAATAAAAATGTGATATATGCGTGGGACGAAATAGAATATCACCATTAATTGTGGAAAATAAACCAATCACAAAAATAACAAAATTTGTAGAATAATTAGGGGTTATCAATTTGGAAATAATGTAATAATGACATTTTAAAGAACACAAGAAACTATACAAAACAGGAAAGCACTCAAAGATAGTGTAGAAAAGATGCAGAAATCGTCAGCCTCACACAAAATTGTATAAGAGTAAAATGGATCAAATCTAACATCAAGAGTGAAAACATGTAATCCCTCATATAGAAGTTTAATAGACCGTAGCAGGGTCAAATAGATCCTTGGTTGGAACAAATCTTAGTAATGAAATGCCATCAAAATTGTATGAGATTAGAGATTAGTGTTGACATTCCATTAAAAACATGATAAATTAGATTTTTGTTGAAGAAAAATGGCCATAGAAGGGAATGATTGGTATTATGAAATTGGATAAACTAGGAATGTTGATTGAATTACTTGGAGTAGCCTAGCAGTGTGGAAAAAAAAAAAATAGTGTTGAATGGTGTTGTGATAACTATGAAATAAAATCCTCTTTTTTTTTGTAATTGACGAATATATATATATATAGTATGTGTGTGTGTGTGTGTGTGTGGTGTGTGTGTGTGTTGTGTGTAAAGATGTTTAGAATCGATGAGAGCAATTATACAGACATGTTGTGAGTTAAGAGAACCCATGCATATAGAAATGTAAGGAAAAATATCCATGGTTATATATAGGAGTAAGATGTATAGAATATTCATAAACAACCTGCAATGAGGGCCAAACTGGAATATATCTATATATATATATATATATAATAATAAAATTAAATTGAAGGAGTGAGTTAAGGGAAAATAGTATATAGGGGTATGTTTTGAACATGAAACTTGAGTATATCAAAATAACCCTTAATTATGTATGTTGGTATTGTGAATTCCTTATTTTCGTTTCCCCATACTTCTTTGGGCTTATGGAAAGGTATGAAAACAAGTGGCAGACAATCATGATGGACTTGACCAAGTCCACATTGGAGCGGAATTGACAATAATATAACAACCATGGAAGTGGAAAATATAGGAGAGGAATTGATAATGATATAACAAACATGCAATTGGAAAAGATAGTACATTGTCCTATAGTTATATATGCATGACAAATGCATACTTGATACAATGGAATCAAAATAACAACATAAAAGGGAATGATGCAAGTATTCCTTTGATTTGTATTGCCTCTGTGTAAGTGGTATGAAAGGAAATTGGAAATTCCATATATTGAATTTTCGCATTAAATTGTGTCCATGTCACTGAACTAGTCATGAATAAATTTACCAAATGATCTATTATATTATGTGATGTTATATTGATGATGTTTACCTTATGAGTGCGTGTGGATAATTTTCTTAGGTGTAGGTTAAAGAATATTATGGGGGATGCATAAACAAAAATATAAAGCACCTATTTATCATGTGTGGGGCATGCTATGAAATGTGCATGACTTCAAGGTTGTAGTAGAGTTAATTTGGAATTGATTCATTTCTCAAAGAACGATGCAATAGAAAGAACTTGAGCATTGAGGAAACTATTACGAAATAAAGAAGAAAAAAATACAAGATCCATTTTTTTTCCATTCTTAGAAAATATAGAATTGAGGAAACACTGATCACTGTGTTTAATTCAAGGGGGCACTGTGTTTAATTCAAGGGGGCAAGATGTGACACCCCCATATTCTTCTTTTTAAACAATGAATACTTTTAGACATTGAACTATTATTGGATTGAATGGCTATGGAAGCCATTAGATGACTCATATTATTGATGAATTAATAAATAGATTGTATGGGATATTCAGGAAAGAGCACTAGAGTTTTAGAAGACTTCTTTCTAGCTTATGGAGGTCTATTCGTAGTTAAGTCCACGTGATGGAACTTCCCTAAAATCCTCCTAAGAATCCCTAGGAGAAAGTAATAAAAATATTAAAATAATGGGAGAGAAAGATTATGTGAATCACTTAGTTGGAGAGAAATACTAATTTGGGTAGAATAAAACGTCCAGAGAAAGTGTGCTTTAAAGAAAAGAGAAATAAATTTTTTTGAAAAAATATTGAAATGAAAAGGGTTAGGAAAAAGGCGGGCATACCTTAAAGCATGGTGCTACTAAAATCTTCTCGAAAGAAATCTATAAAATAAACCAACTAGGAATCAAATAGGGGTTGATTTCTGATGGAAAGAAGGTCTGAGATAATGGAGAACTACTGGAGATAGTTCATGGTTGGGTGGAACATGTTTTGTTCCTGAATATTCCCGAGAGACTAATAGATATCTTGGAAATCTCTCTAAACTCTTGTGTTGTTATTGATTTTCTTTTTTATGTATCCACATAATAATAGAAGGGATTCATACTTTTACTGATATCTTATGTGATAATATTTTCATGTAGAAATTTATATTTGATTTATATTACTATTTTCTGGTTATTAATTATACATGCATGCATGAGGAATAAATTCATTAAAACAAGTTGTTAATGATAAGAGATATATAATTTAAATCTTGATTTCAATAGAAAAATAGTAGATTGCATGAAGAGATTGGAATTTATAGTAATCGGGGATTCTTAAATATCTAATAAATTTGCACGGAGATAACCTGGGAATATTGAAAATATTAATGAAAGAGAGATATAATTAAATTTAAAAATGACAAATAAAAGAGTTATTATAGACCGTCAGCTGATCTAAAGGGTCAAGCAACCCCTATAACTATCTATAAACCTATCAAATAATAGTGTACTATAAAATTATTGCATTAAAGGTCAACTTGGGCCATAGGAAAGGTTATGTAAAAATGTTTACAATAAAAATTTGACTAGTACACACACGGCTATACAAAAACTCCATTATGCTTATAAATGGCCAAAGAATATATACAAGTCGCATATGAAGTACATAGAGAGGTGAAAACTCAAAAGAAAAAAAATATACGGTGTCGATACAACTGTCCCAATTATCCTTTGAAATTATGCTTCTATATACAACTAAATGTTCTAGAACATTTATGCTGTGAAGGAAAGTATAAATGTTTGATTCAACATTGATCATAACCCTATTAGACTCCAACTAAAACAAGAAAAGAAATTAAAAAAAAATTAATCATAATCTGAGGACTCATGCTTATTTCAAAATACACTACAGTCATCCTACACCCCATGATAGGTAGGTAAAAGAGAAGGCCGACCTGTAGGGTGCGATGGTGGAGTAAAAATGTTGAAAAGTACATAAACTATAATTATGTGATCTTCAAATTTTATTTTTTGAAAATCCATGAATGTTATGTGGGAAATACGCAATACATATTATATTAGTATTCTGAGAAACAAATTTATTAGTTAGGAAGTAATGAAGGAGAGTATAAATACATTATGGTTTACCTGTTAAGTTATCGACAATATGCCTACTTGAGTCCTCATGTCAACTGGCAAAATAATCGAAGGTTTGATAGATATCCAAAACTATACTAAGCCCGAGACTACAAATTACTATATGTCATTCTGAAAAGTAAGAACAGGTGTTACCTCAAGTAGAAAGTACTTGATGAAATGCATATCTTTTCCCTCATATAGACCTATAACAAGATTAAAAGTATACATTAATGGCGTTACATATATATTTCAAGATATACTAATGGAAAGAATCAAAGTGGATCAAACTATGGGGTTAGAAAAAAATAAAAGTGCATTAAAAAGAAAATTCAAATTTTAAACTAAGGGTTTGGGAAGAAACCCAATGATGAATAAGCATACAATTAAAAACTTATTGACGACAGATGATAACAATAGTTGATGGAAAAATCATTTGGGAGAGAAAAAATATATTTAATCACAGTAAGAAAGGGCTTGAGAAACCTATTCGAAAAGTGTTGCAAGGGCCATGTTTCTATGTGTGATAAAACAACCATGAAGTCTCAAGACTCCTACATTATCCTTAATTTTCTTTACAACCTAGAGCAAGAAGGAGATAGGGTTTTAAACTAAGAATGAGACTATAAGGAACAACTACCAAAATTTATCGAATGTGTCCTCATTAGCTTCATGTTAAATTTCTTGATAGAGCGAAAAACCATCGAAAACCTTAGATGGAAGGATATAGAAAACTTCCTAAGGGGTTTAGTTTTTACTTGTGAACAAAAAAATTAAGAGGAAACTAAATTAGAGGAAGCCCCAACCAGAAGAAAGTATACTTTCAATATTTCGCATTGTAAGTGCAAAACAACTCTAATGATAAATAATGGGAATCATTACCTTTCCATTGTGTGCGAAAGTAAAATGTACATGGAAATGCCTTTGGTAAATTGACTAATGGACATGAGTAGAGAAATAAAAAACACTTGTGCAAGCAAGAGAGCCATAGGTACCTTTTACCCATGTAGAGTGGCACTTGGCTGAGCAGATAGAATGAAATGAGAGCTAAATTGAAAATGGGAAAGTATTTGAAAAAACCCTTTTTGAATTCCAACCACATTTTCAAGACCAAAAATCCTCATCATCTAAGAGGCATGTGCTTTCATGTGCCATGTGAAAACCACATGAAGGATAAATGTGGCACATCGGTATATTGCCAAACAAGCAAATATATCCTACGAATAGTTAATTTCATTTCCCACATTTATTAACGATCTTGCAATAGTTATTATATATAGGTGTAGACCGAAAGTTTCACTTCACAAATGTAATGATTCATATACATGGTTTCAAAGTGGGGAAAATGTATATATGCTTCTAGCTAGGGCTTCCAAGTGTTAACATGGTTGAGCATCAAAATAAATAGTATGTGGTAAGGACACCATGGGTAAAGTGTTCCCTTTTTTATAAAATCAATAAAGATCGATATTAAGCCCCAATAGATATGTGTATGTTGTAAAGTGCATATTACATAGCAATGAAACAAACTTTGGAATAGGTGTTAGTCCCACGAAAGGGGACGTTAAACAACCCTTGGAAATTTTGGAATCTGAACGTAATGTAATATAAAATCAATAAACATAATAATATAAGGACAACTAGTTGAAGACAAATATAAAATTATCTACCCTAACTTTAGTATGGGAAATGGAACCAGTAAATCGGAAGAAATATTACACATTACGAGGAGAGCATGAAAGAGAAGGAAAATTATGGAACTGTAATGATATGGTCATGTGCAATAGATGTATATGCATACAAAACAAAATTATATTATGAGACCAGCTCACAAAAAGATAGAAAAGATTGATCAACAACTCATAAATCAACATCTTCGATGGGGCAACCTCCTTTACATTACACAAATGAACAATTCTTGGATGATACAAATGACAAGACCTCCTTCCTATACATAGGAGTGTAAGTGGTCTCAATATTGTAGGGGCACAACAATAACAATAGTTGGATTCTATGGGGTAAAATAATAACAAAATGGGGACTACATGGCCACAATAACAAAATAAGTGGGCTGCACTAATAACAATGAGGGTTTACACTAGTAGTATAGGGACCTAACATGCCCCTCTCCTTCAAAAAGCCTTGTCCTCAATGCTTGAGTAATTTTGCATGCTTCTGTATAAAATTCTCATCCTCCCATGTGGAATATTCAGTGGGTAAGTTCTTTGACATGATGAGATACTTTGAAATTGATCGATTTTGTAGCTATCAATTTCTTGCTTCTGTGACTACTTCGGGTTCCAATATGATTTTTGCTTCTTTGTTAAGTTCTGGCAATATTGTTTGAACTGGGATCTTCTCCAAATTTTGAATGAGTGCCCACACTTCTTCATCATTGTTCTATTCATCCTTTGATTCATTTATCCAATCTAGTTGGATAATAGAAATGGCATAAAACAATGCTTCCACGTTTTCATTATTTCTTGAGAGTGCATATGCAACAACATTCTTCTCCCATTTTTTGTAGATTATTTCAAAGTCATAACCGAACATCTTTGTGACCCATTTTTGTTGTTCTTCTAAAAGTAATATTTGTTGTAAAATTATTTAAGGCTATCATGATCTGTTTTTTAACTTCAAGTGTCTTCCCATTACGTAAGGTATGATGTTTGGAGGAACACTTCCTGGAATCAAATGAATATCATCATCATGATAACAAATAGGTGGGAAGCCTTTGGGGGTCTCACATAACTTGGAACGATTTTCCAATAATTTTTGGATATCTGAAGAAATAGATTATTTCGATGTGGGAACCTCTAGTGAACATAATTGTGCAATTACGCCTCACTGTTCTTTCTTAAGAATAATTTTCATTCTGTTAGAGATTATTATCTTTGCTAGTTTCCATGTGATACCCCTTAATTCAACTTCATTTCTCTCCAAAGAAAATTTCATGAAAAGCTCTTGAAAATTAAAAGCTATTGTACCTAAGGGTTGTAGCCATTGGACTCCTAGTATAACATTAGCACCACTCATTGGAATGGAAAGCATTGGGCTATTCACAACATATTCTCCATGGATTGTTTGATATTATGGCACCTTCTAGAGAAATTTATGGTTCCTCACCTTGCAACCGTCAGTTGACACTCTGGTGCTAGATATATGAAGCAATTCAATTCCTTGGCTATCTTACAATGAATAAAATTATGGGTATTGCCCGAATAAATGAATCAACACTATTACCTTTTTCTTCTTAATATGTCCTTCTATCTTAATAGTTTGAGGAGTGTTAATTCCGGCCAATGCATGGCAAGATATAGTCAGATTCATTTCTTCTTTATCTAGGGTTTATTTCTGGTGTATATCCTCTTCTTTTGATGTTTCTTGTTCATTTTCTTCCTCCTCTTCACAATTTATGTAAAATATTGTTCTTCTCACACACACTTATGACCCTTAGTGTATTTTCTATCGCAACTATAACAAATCCCTTTTGATGTTTTTTCTTCCAATTGTTCTTTTTTCAACCTTGTAGGTTGTGGAAGGATAGGGTCAACACTTCCATCTTGATAATTGTGAGTGGTAAGCTTCCTTGTTGCCATAATTTTCTTTCCAATTTTCTTGACAACCTGAATGCCTTCTCCAATGAATCAGGTTCCCAAAGACGAACCCCGTTGAATGTTATCCTCTAAAGTCCCTATGAAGAGATCAATCCTCTACTTCTCTAGAATATCATTTACCCTTATATCGAATTTTTGGAAGTCCTTAATGTGCTCTACTATGGACCGCTTTTGTTTGAGATTTATCAGTTGCCTAAAGAAGGTGTTTCTCTTTGTATACTTATAATGTGCTATCATTTCATCTGTAAAATTGACCAAGTGACAATTTGTTGACGAGATCAAAGCCATCGATACCAGACAAACTAGTTGGGTTATAAATATAAAGTTGTAATGTGTACCTTTTATGTGTTTTTCACATTGTGGAGATCAAAATATTGTTCCATCTATAGTATCCATGTTACGCGATCCTTTCCATCAAACTTCCTCATATCGATCTTTGGAATGTGATTGGTCTTTATTCCAATGTTAGAGTCTATGAAATCGTGATTAACCTTTCTTTTATTCTCATCATGAGTTTTCCTACTAGATTTTTGCCATTAGGAAGCCTTTCTTGTGGCAACTTTGTCAAACGTTCCTTCATAACTTCCACTTCTTTCTTCAAATTTTCAATGTTTTCATTCTTTGAATCATGATTAACATTTATTTTTTTATCAATCTGAATTTTCTCTACTACCTTTTCACCATTAGGAAACCTTTTTGGTAGCAACTTTGTCAAACCTTCCTTCCAACTTTCCATGTCCTTCTTGAAATCTTCAACGTTGTCTTTCATACCATCCATCTTAGCTTGCATATTCTCTTCTATGTCTTTCTTTCAACCATCAGTCTTAGCTTCTGTTACTTTTTGTGAGAGTGAAATTTGTTTCACTTGGTCTCGTAATTTTGATATGTCATGTCACATTTCTTCCTCTTCTTCATGAGTCATGCTAGAGACTTCAGGTTGCCTACCATTTGTTTCCATTTTATTTCTCTGGAGCATCAATTAATCATAATTATGCTTCATTGTGCCCTTTTAATTCCTTCAAACTAATTTTTCAAAACAGACTTATGCAAAATTTAAAAAAACTACACACTTTTTTTTCACTTTGTGGGAGCTCGATATTGAATCTGATGTATCTCTGAAATTTCAGATCTCCAAGGTCTGAAATGCGAATTGTGGTAGCCCTCTGAGTCTTATTTCCAACACCACCAATCTAATCGAAATTGGATTCTATAAGGAATCGTTATACCCAATCTCCCAGGATGACCTGATTATACCCTTTTTCAGTATTTCAACCTTCAGACATGAAAAAAATTCATAGAAAAGAAAAACTCTGTGCTCTTTCTGTAACTTCTTAAGAAATTTTAATCTGATGCTCTGGGAGAAAGTTATGACGGTTTTCTCAAGGTCACCTATTTGGAACGTAATTCAGGAGTCTACAAAAACCCTAAATGTCTTGGACCATATCTTTGAAACTATAGTGAGACAAGATCTAAAATTTGGGTCCGAGATTCAGCAAGATTGCAGCTTGAATGGGTTTTAATTTGAGTCTCTAAACTTTCGCAGAAAAAAATTTATAGTGAACATTCCATGATGACCTATTTGAGATGGAATTCTAGAGCTTGCAAAAACCCTAACTTCCTCAGATCATATCTTCGAAAAATAAAGAGACAAGATCTGAAATTCAGACCCAACATTTAGAATGATTTTGGGTCAAATGGGTTTTTGTTTTTAGCGTCTGAAACTTCGTAGAGAAATATTTATAGTTAAAAATCCATGATGACATATTTGGATCAGCAAAACACTAGAATCTGAAGCTCTGATACCAAATGTTATGAAACTAGCTCATAAAAATATAGAAAATATAGATCAACGACTTCAAAATCAGCCTCTTCGAGGGGAAAACCTCATTTATATTACACAAATGAACAATTCTTGGATGATACAAATGACAAAATCTCCTTTCTATATATAGGAGCCTAAGGGTTCATAACATAATTAGAGTCGACATAAGAATAATTATTTAAGGGCACAACAATAATAATAATGGGCTTCTATGGGGCATAATAACAACAGTATGGGGACTACATAGGCACAACAATATAATAAGGGGGTTCCACTAATAAAAATAAGGGGTTACACTAGTAGTATAGAGACCTAACAAATTATAATTGTTGGATGAAAGCACAATTATAGCAATATTGTAATAAAAGGCAAAAAAATGGATTGAGGTACGTTACATTAATTGCCATTGTTTTGATTTGATTCCCATCTAGGCACACGCGAAAATCACACGGGAGGGGTGTAACTAAGATATTATAGAGTAGTGACAGGACTTCCTTAGCTATTTTGAAAGCTATAATAGGCTCATCTATAGGTATTTGAGGACATACACCTAGAGTTGAAAGGAATCCCTACTAAAACCATACCTAACAGAGAGTTTTCTAATTGGCTACTAGCTTTTTGAGTGGTGATGAATTCACCCTTGTGGTATCATGTTATAGCTATGGGGTAGTTTATTTTATAATGAATTTATGTATTTTCTACTATGATTAGGTGGAAAATTTATCCCCCCTCAATTATCTATCTTAACCAATAAGTTTCATGAAATACATCATCTTGTCTCCATCAATATTTATTAATTGGGCTTGCATTTATGTCATTGATTAGATAATATGCATGTAAGGTTGAGTTTTCGAAGTTTTTGTATCATTAATGAAGTTTAGTGAAATATTTAGTCATATGTGTTTTGTTTAATTCATTTAACAAACTTGGTTATGACTCCAAATTACACTCCAATAGAGTCTTGATCTAGACAATAGTGAAATATGATTTTCTAGTTGTTGTTGTTATTACTAGTATTTGAAGGTCATGGTATAGTTGGTTTGAACAAAATGGTTGGTATCTTTCTTGATTTGGTTATTTCTATCCATACCCATAGTGGTTATAATGTAGTCTATGAGGAAATTTTAAGTGCTTTAATGCTAGGTATATTTATTATGAGATATAAGTCTACTATATAGAAGAAAAATGTGAATGTTACCCTGATATCAGGAGTATCTAATAAGAATAATTGGCTCTTCGTATGAGAAAATAAAGTGCTACTCCATAGAATTGTATGATGATTTCATGGATTTCATTTTATTTACTCCTTTATTTAAAGTGAATGGAGTTGATTAAGCATGAATACTATTTTTTCTTGAAAATAGAAGGCTCCAACTAACTCCACTTGATGTGTTTTCAGAGGATGAACAATTACTGTTTTCTTTAATGTTTGTGCAATTGAACTAAATATTGTTGATATTAATTTAATTTATAAAGGCTCCTAAGGAACCAACAATTATTCCTATCTAACTATAGTAAAAGGAAATATAGGGCATATAACCTTATTTATTTCCTTATATAAAACTTAAGAGACCATTATAGAGTGTTAATTCCTTACTTTTCATGGGAGAAATCACTTTGTGTGATGGGTAAAAAGAATTTGGAATATTTGAAGGAAAAACATGGAAACAAGTGATGTATTACATGAAAATTGTCTTCATGCAATCCAATTGAAGGCATTGAGGAGTTTGAAAAATTGGGTCTATCACATAAGAGGAAATGTTGATAAGATGAAACATATTTCATTATGTCTATTTTGATGTAATAAAATATATAAAAGGAGGTATTGGTGTGATGTGTTAAATAAAAAAGGAAAGTGTCTCCATAAACATGAAAACATTCAGAGGTAAAAAATACAACCGTATCAAAAGTTCAGTGGCATATTATATGAGGCGAAGTCTTCCTTCATTGAATTATTGAAAATAAACCATAAAATAATGTATTACGTAAGAAATGTATTCTGTTGTGGAAAGGGAATTTTTTATGTTGTAATAGGCTAAATATAGGCATGTTTTGGTTCAATGGGAACCCTGTGTGCATGATATACCATAGGAAATATATCTCTTTTCTAAGATAGTGCAAGAGGACAAGATTTCCTAGACACAACACAAAGGGAGACAATGTGATATTTCTGCAAGGGATAAATTTTTCTTCAATTTGATATATCAAATGAGAAAGATATTGGTTGTTGCAAGGAAATTTGTTATGTCAGAATAGGATAGATATTAGGGTGTTATCGTGGAAGCGAAATTCCATGTGCATGATATATTAGATGAAATATGCCTTTGTTATCATATAACTCAAAAAGACAAGATTTTCTAGACGCAATAAGAATAGAGGGGTTGGGAGGCTTTTGTAAGGGTTAAAATATTACTGAATGTGATACATTAGATTAAATAATATTTGTGGCATGATAAAGACTTATATCCAATGAGAAACAGTACGTGAACAAAATATTTCAAAGTTCTAAAGTGTCGGTCATGCAATCTATATGAAATAAATTCCATGGCATTGAAATATTAAACCGGGGCTTGTAGACTTGTGAGACACATGCATAATATGTGAAATATCAAATATTAACTAGTGACTTACTAATATGATTTATAATAATACACTATATTTTTCAAATCTAGAACTATTTTCCTTGGTGCTTGGTAGAACATGAAGTTATAACCAATTTTCTGAGACAATAGTCCTTTCTAATGAAGGTTCTGACTTGATGAAATATTTCCCAAATAATTAATGATATGAAATATAAAACTAAAAAATAACACACAACATCGAATGGTAATAACTTAATACAATGATAAACTACTTTAATATAACCACTCTTAAATATAATAACTAGGATTGCAAAATGTGAAATCTAAATACATAAATCATATATGAAACTAAACTAATGACCTTAAGCTAAATAAAATGATAACAATGTAGTTCAGAACATGGGTATCCCTCTAATACAAACACGTTGTGAGGAAGCTCATAGACTAGTGGATTACATAAGCATCATTTCTAGAAAATGAAATTGATATTAATGAGTCGTAGCATGAATTAAGAATTCATTAAATAAAATATGCAATATTGTGTTCTTTGGAAAACACGATAATTTCATTATGATATATCACTACTCCAATGATAACAAAACTAATTGAATTATGAACATGAAAGAAACAGCCTTATGATGTTTCCAACATTTCCAAAAATTCTCCCCCACACATATTACATCATTTTACTACTCCATTTTATACATAGAATTAATTTCAAGAAAGGGCAAGCCAATTCAACTAAATCCCCTATTTTAGGAATTGACAAATTAGCTCCAAAAATAATATAAGAATGGAATTATTGTTTTAATGTATTTCTAGAGTTGTGAGGACAAATATATATAGAAAATCATAACCAAAATATCATCATGAGAGTATTATTATTCTAGAACCTTCGAACAATTTTTTCACAGGTTAGCATTGTTTGACTAGAGCTTTAACCGGAAAATCCACTTCTTTAGACTAACGTAGATGTGATGCTAGGGCCACCTTACCATGTTGAGCATTCAACTCGCAAAAAATCTATACCCAAATAAGCTTTGAGCAAGTGGAAATATGAGAAACAATGATGAAACAAGCCATAAGTAAATTAGATCAACAAGAACTCAACCACATTAGCACTAAGTTTCTGAGTGTATCTAAAATTGAACTTAATAGTAATTGTTATTACAATTATCAATCCATAACCTATCCAAATCATAATAATAATGGAAATATCATATATTAACAAAACTTACCTCCTTTTTCTTTTTCTTTTTGTGCATATTAGCTTTATAAATGTGCCCACCTTACCATTGCTTTGGTAGAACTTTAACCAAGGAATCCACTTCTTTAGAATAAAGTAGATGTGAACCTAAGACGACCTTACCGTTTTGAGCCTTTAACTTTCAAAAAGCTCTATACCCAAAGAAGATTTGAACATGTATGAGAAACAATGATGAAATCAGCAATAAGTAAATTGGATGAACAAGAACTCAACCACGTTAGCAATGAGTTCCCAAGTGTATCTGGAATTGAACTCAATAGTAATTATTATTAAAAATATCAATCTGAAACTTCTCCGAATCATCAAAAATAATGAAAATAATATATATTAACAAAACTTAACCTGGTTATGTTGGTTGGACATATTAGTTTTATAAATGCATGTAAATATGAGAATATGCATAGGAATCTAAGTGTAAAAAAAAATTGATCATAATCGAGGCTAAATGGTAATGTAAAACATAAAAAAAAAATTCAAGGCAAAACTCCCCCATGTAATTTCTTTGCATATCCTCATACATTGATGAATTTCAATAATATCCCAAAAATTCAAACAAAATTGAATATGCTCTGCAATGTTCAATGAAAGTCCTATGACCTTAACCAAAATATTCAAACCTTCCTATTGTATGTTTAACATTTCTCTAAGTCTGGTTTTCAAATATATATTGTAAACAATATGCATTTTAGCTTCCTTACAAAATTTCTTGGCCAACTTATATAATTTCTTATTTTTAATGTTCAATTTATCATTCTTTCTTTGAATCTTGGAATTGTGTGCGCTCAACTTATCATTTCCTTTTTTTACATGTCTATGTAGAACAAGTATATCCTGAATTTCTTTCCTTCGTATTTTAATTATCCTATCTTTTTCCAACAACTTATTAAGTGAAAAATGAATGCTATAACTTGAGGATTCCATTCTCTCTATGGACACATCTTGCGGCACATAATCACCATGGCTTTCAAATGTAGAAGGATCACATTTAAATTGCAACGAAAAACCAACATCACCTAACTTTAAGGACTCAAACTTCATGAGTTTTGAGGATCTAGTCCTTTGAGGAATATAGTTGTGCCACGGAATATGTAGTTGATTTCTCTTTGTTATACCTCTCGTAATTTTTCGATTAATCACTGCTATAAATGGAATTTCTACGAACATATTTCTTGCTACTGGAATGTTTTCTTTAACTTTCTTCTTCCATGACTTCTTTGGACAAAAGGAACGTTTCTCCAAGATCTGATTCGGTATTTATTCAGGAACCTCCTCCGAAGGGTTATGATGAATTCTCTATTATTCATGGGGTTCTTCGTTCATCTTTGATTTAGGAACATCGCACCACCTTTTCGAAGTCAACATGGTGACGCTCGGGATTAAGAAATTATGGGCATTTTCTTAATGGGCGCAAATGTTTCTCAATAGAATTTTTTCAAACCATTTTTCCCCTTTAAGGGATAATCTAGTGGTTGGGGAAATATTATTCTAGCTTCTTTTCATCACAATATCTCCAATACATGTTATCTTGCCATCAAAACTCTGTGCAAACTATAAGGAATCTTGATCCTTATTCCCGTGAAATTTAGTGAACAAAGTGTGTCATCTGGTTGCTGTAAATGTGGTTTTACGTTAATCGTGATTTGGGAATCCTTCTAATTATTCAATGGACACTCACTCATGCCAATTAGTCCATTGTGTCCATATATTTATTTCACACAAGCTTCAAAGGTTTGTGAAAAAGGGTACGTCATAACACTTTAGGGATTTATCATCAATACGTTAAACCACTGTATGAGGATGAATGTTTGTCAAGTGATATGGTAATGATTTTGTAAACCATAAACCGAAATCGAATCCTTGGAGTGATTTCAATGAGTTAGATAATCACATTGATCAATAATTGTGATATGGATCTTTTCCAATCGTGTGAGAGCATGGTTTAATACAAAATAGCTAATCATGAAATTATAAGGGAATAGAATGGGTAATTTAATAATTTCAATGATAGGAAATAAACAAGGTGGAATTATGATAAGGAATGGTGGGTTAGATAAGATACATAATAAACATAAAATATGACTAAGGAAAATGAAGGTTTATAACATGTGACCCTATATAATATAACAAACATAAAAGTGTTGTTTTTATAATAACGAGCTCCCTCTTAATTCAATGAATTGGAAGGAGTAGAGAAGATCTTACGTGGAGTTACTCTAGCTTATCTAAGACTAATAATTATGGAGATATTGTTTTGTTTCGAAGGGTGTTCTTACCACCTTTATTTATTTCTGATAACTTTAGAGTTCTTGTAACCCTATGAAGTTCATGTGACTAGAGACACATAAGGGAATGGCGAAAATTTTATTGCCATAAAAAATTGGTGCTGATAAAAAAAGGTCGATGATTAATAAATGGAAATATTTGATTATAACATCATATCAAGATATTGCTGAGCTACTTCTGTACGAAACTTTAAAAAAATGAATTGTTGCAAGATGATCGAACAAGATCATCTTATCAAAACAGAAGATTCAATTTTAGTCTTCGAAAGAGAAGAATCTACTTTGAATTCTACAATATAAGGCCTAGTGTAGGAGTATAAAAATCTCTCTCTAAAACATTGAACTTGTTCCATCAAAAAACTGCCTTTGCACTAAAATATATAACACAATATTGCTAATTTTCCATGACTTCCATGTTCTACTTCAAAATGCACTTTCGTCGCAAATAAGTAGTCAATTAAAATTCTTTCCGAGGTGAATAAAAGTGTTGAAGTTGAAAATGGAAAAATTCATACCTTTATCGAACATGAAGGAAGATCGTTAGCTAGTGCAAGATGACCCACCATTAATGCCGATGGAAATCAAGTTACTAAAGTACATTATAGTTGGTGGGAATTAATGAGCTGGAGTTTAGCACTAATAGAATCCATAAGTATGAGACATTAATTATTCCCACTCTTATATAGTAAGATAAACCGCAATTGAGGCATGCATGTCTCAAGGTACTATAACTAGTCTCGAGCTTTATGCCTACAAAATATGCTAACATTTATGGGATAAAAAATACTGAAAGGAAATCTTTGTGGAATCCTCCATCATTCAACATAAGCACTAAGCCAAATTATTTTTAGAAATATAAATTTTGAAGAAACTCCATCAAACATGACTTATTTGGAATATGGCAAACTTGTTTCCTAGTTTTCTTACTAGAATCCTATTGGGTTGCGGGACAAAATCTAGTTTTCATGGCTAACCTTATTTTTGTCATTTATTTATTTATTTACTTTTCCTATTTTATCTTACTGTGTTGGAGAAGGAATATGTTTTTTGATTTTATGATAATTTCTAATGTAACCATTTATGAGAAAAACTCTAATTTACTCATACCTTAATCTCAAGAATATACCTCAATTAATGCTAGGATATGAGAGGAAAGTTGTTCATATGAATTGGGTGCCAAGACTTATTGAAGAAGGGAGTAATAATGTGGCTGGATGACTATTTGGGACCATGTTTAAATTTAGTTTTTTTCTTTTTGTCCTCTCTTTTGGTTTCTATATATTGATTTCCTCTTGAAAAAAACTCACCATACTTTATAATGCACAAGAGGTCCAATGGTAGACGTGCTACAAATTCTTCAATATTTCACTCTAAGGATTTCTCCTCATCAACTATGGTTCATGTGTATTTTATCTCCTCCAAAGGTTGATAAGGATAATTCTAAATAAATTGTTTCTTCTTTTGGGTGGTGGACCATTTTTTTTTCCATCACCTCTTAAGATGCAAACTCATCTTTGATGTTTATTCTAAACATTAAAAAAATACCTCTTCTAGCAATACAAGAGATCCTTGTGGGGAAATGCCCTCCTTTATGTAATACATTTTTTACCATGTTTTAAGTTCTCGTACTGGTCTAGAGGTCTTGTTTACTATTGGATTAGTATAAAGTGGTTCTTATAAAACATGAATTAACTAGAACTTCGTATCATATACTATACTAGAAATGATTGAGACTAATTTTCATAATTAAAATGCACTATAAACTTTAAAGGAAAGACTCCAATCTAAAATTAGATCATGTACACAGATACATTCATGCTACTAATACGTTGTTGTCACTGTTATCACTCAGGTTGTCCCTTAGCTCTTGAAGGGATACGGCCGAGGTAACCACAAACCAATATTTGGACTGCAGGTTCTAGCCCACCTGAAATCAGAGAGGGCTCTCTCGTTATGATTTAACTATGTTGATGATGATTTTAGGCTAGTTGTCAGGTTCAGGGGTTTTGCTGTTTTGTTTGGATGGAAGATGTATGCCAGGTAGAAAATTCCAAGCAGAGAGGCGAGGTAAGGTGTGATAAGTTTCAAACCATTGGGCATGGAGTCATGGATTAAAGCTTGTTGTTGCGTTTTCTTTGTCACAAGAGGATTGTGGAGAGGGATAGCTGCACATGAGACAATTATCAATTTGCTGAAAGGATGGAATGATGGTCAGGGATGAGAGGCAATTAAGAATTTTTCATCAAAACAGACAGGGAGGAGAAGTGAAAGAATGGTTATCTAGGAGCAGTTAAGAATTCCTAAATTATCATTCATAAGTGAAAGAAACGACATAAACAAGATCATTTAAGTATGCATGTTCATAACTATTCCTGATGAAAACATGAAAAATTGCAGAAATTGAGCCTAAGGTGCAGCTAAGCAAATCCTAAACTATTCTTATTTTCTGTAATTTAGAGGGCGGATTTATGATTAAACAAACATAAAAATTAACAGTGTTAAGAAACACTTATTGAACCATGTAGAAGCATAGGAATTCCACAATCACTCCTCGGCCAATTAAACACAACAGACAATTTCATAATCCATGCCTTCAGCAGTCTTTGATTCTAGAAAATATCACAGTTACAGTGTGAGTCTCTACTTGAGGAAAATGTCGAAATACCAAAAATCAAGCAACTAATCGACCTACCAACCCCTACTCCATTTTTCAGGGTGGTATATATAAGAAAAATATCTGAAATCATTTATTACAATTGACCTAAACAGGTATGTCGATAAAAGATTTTTCTAAAAAATTAATTGTTACTGGAATTAAATGCAAGTAAGTCCTTTGGGCTGCGCTAGAGGAAACTGAATCAAGTTGAGTTGATGAGGTGTCTTGTGTGACTTGGCGTAGTGGTTTTGTCATAACTATGCATTGAGTTCTGGTCCACTCATCTTCTATGAGTTTAATGTGCAGTCATTTGTGCTGGTGAGCCTTCAATGCGTCTTCAATTCCTTCTTGACTTTTAGAGCTTTCGTTTTATTGTCGGATTTGCGTCGAGCCCTGAGAAGATCTCCTCTGATACACTTCGCTAATACATTGATGGTCTTTGCCGCTTCCTGATACTCTTTGACGTGCTTTTTGTCTGCATATTTAATCTGATACTCTTTAATCTTTGTTCCTGGTCTCTCTCTCTCTTCAAATTCGTTTAATTTGGCAAAATCGGGCATTTTCTGGCCTTTTCGGTGCAAAAAGGGCCAAGGAATCAAAAGATACCCTAAAGATTCCCCAATATGGCTCATTTCCCGTAGTGATGCGCGATTAGCGCTTCACACTAATTATGCATTGAAAACTGCCTCCGTTTCTCATTCTGGAGCTCTGAAGCTCGACTTTCGCGCCTGCACAAATTTCCGTTTTTTGGCTGCTGACGTCAGCATGACGCCAGCTGTACGGGGGATGACGTCAGCATGCTGAAATCAGCAGTGGGGTCCTCTGATACAGATATGACATCAGCATGTTGACGTCATCAAGGTGATGTGGCAGTACGGCGGGGTGACATGGCAGAGTCACATGGCAGGGTGACGTGGGCTGGGTGCAGGCTGTGTGAGGTGATGTGGAAGCGATGTGGCAGGGTAAGGTGGTGCTCCTGTTATGTGAGGGGAGGGTGGTTTTTCCTGTGCATCGGACCGCCTTTGGTACGGAGGTGGTTTCTATCAGGGGTGGCCCGATGCAATGGGAGACCGCCACCTGTCCTGGTGTACGATGGTAAAACCGTCGGACATCGGGTGGTAACCTACCACCACAATGGGGCGCACGATGTGAACAAGGGCCGTGAGATCTTGGGGGGGTGATCCGACGGTGGACGGGAGAGGGAGATGCGCAGAGTTTAAAAAAGGAGCGCGCGCATTAAAGGTTTAATTTTTCGCGGCGCGGTGGGTTTAGAACTTTAGGAAATGGGTTAAATGTGTTTTGGTGCGTTGGAAATTTATTAAACAAACATTAATAATTTCCAAAGAGAAATGCGCGTGGGGGTTTTTTGCATCTGGAAAGGGTTTTCTTTGTGTTTGGAAGGGGTCCAAACACTTGGGAATGGAAATTTATGCAGAAGGAGGGTTCTTACTAAAGTCCAGGTGACTTAGTAATTCCCAGAGAAGTACTTATGGTTATATTTCAACCAGGGGGAGGGGATATTGACATAAGGGGATTATTTACATAGTTTTAGTAGGGGGATGGGGAAAATATAGGGAGTTAAATAATAATATTAGTAGTTAATATGGAGATGACAAGAAAGCGCTAAGTTTCAGAGATCTTAGGCTTCAAATGGGAGATGGAACCTTATAGAGAAAGTATGGATCCTCCTTGAGTGAAGCAGATCTTCACCAAGGTTAAAGACATGGAAAATTATGAAACTAAAAGATAACAAGCAGATCTTGACCTCTTTTTGGGGAAATTAGTTAATGATTTGGGGAAGAGGAAGAAAGGGAAGTTAGTTATGCCTATTTTGAGCTCCTTCACATGAATTGCCTGATGATTGTGATCTGAGTAGGGATGATAATTTGAAAACATAGAATTGATCAGAAATCAAGATTTTGCAACCTCAAAACTACCTACCCAGCCTACTTACCTAACATTTTTTCTTCTTTTGGTTTGGGTGCACTTAGACTTGCAGACCCAGTATTTCAATTTTTTCTTTTTATGCCTTCCTATCTACAAACTACCCTTAT